>JAUMJL010000577.1:600000-794746 GCA_033558185.1 Dromococcyx pavoninus
ACCCAGTCTATACCAGATCTGCCTGGGGTGGCTCTGGGTTTCCTGTGGACAGTGAAACTGCCAGGGAAAAATCAGAAGGTGAGGGTGCACAGCCTGTTTCCAGCAGCAAGACTGATTTCTCAGGATGGGCTCAAGTTGGATGGGGGAGAATGGGGCAGCCACCAGCTCGGAGGGACATTGTGGGCCGGGCACTGCCTGAGGCTGAGTGGAAAGCCCAGCACAGCCGAAGTGAGCAGAGCTGTGCTGAGGGTACAGGGGTCTAGCAGCGCCCCCTTAACCCAGAGGAGAGATGCCTGAACTAAGAAAAAGGTTCCTCATTGCTGAGGGGGGTGACACTCTGTCACCCAGAGGGCAGCTAATGGGACTGAGCAGGGTTGGGCAGTGCTGGCTTCCATGGGGGCTCTCAGAGCCAGTTAGGTGAAGACAGGAGAAGGTCAGAGTGCCCAGGGGCACCCCAGAGTAGAAGCCAAATCACCCAGCCTGCCAACACCAGGAGCACCTGCCTGTGCACTCAGCAACCAAGCTGGGCACTGGGGGACTTTGCTCCATCCCCTCTCCCTGCGCTCCCCTAGGCCCCACTACTGTCTCTGTCCTCAGGGAGCGGGGCAAGTGATGCCCTCACCCAAGTATCTGCCCAGGCTGGGGTCCCTCTGGCTGCTGGTTCTCCCAAAACCTCTCTAGCAGAGCAGGCAAATGTGCCTGGGGATGAGTTGAATAGCTGGGATGCTGCTGTCTGCCGGGACAGGGGGTAATGGGGTCTTTCTCTGCTTCCCCCTAGGAGCTACTGTGCCTACGTGGTGCAGCGCAACGTGACGTGCGCGCTGCAGGATGGGGCCGAGAGCTACGTCAAGGCTGAGTACCACAAGTGCAGCTGGGGACCCAAGTGCCCGGGGAAAGTGCTGTGAGTACGGCGGATGCCAGGGCATGGTTCCCTTCCCCTCTCAGCTTGCCTCAGGCTCCCAGACCCCCATGCCACCCTTTTAACCATGTTTTCCAGAGGGCAGTGGAAGGGTCTGAAGGGCTTTTCCTGGACAAGACAGGCAGTAGCAGGGCAGCAGTGCTGGGAGGAGGCAAGACGGGGTCTGTCAGGAGGGAGAGGGAGCTCTCTCCCTCATTAGAAATCATGAGAAGGTGTGGGGGATGCAATGTGCACGTGTGTAGGGAAGGATTGTGTTAAAAACCTGCGTTTTGGCAGCTAGATGAGAGCCTGACCAAGAGGAGGATAAAGCAGAACCTGTGGCTGGAGATGGCTGAGGGCTTCCTGTCCCAGAAAATGTTTGCAAAACTCTCTGCCACCTCGTCAATGCTGAAGGGAAACACCCTGCTGTGCCACAGCTGGAGCTGCAGCTGGGGCAGGGTGGATGCTGGGGCTTTGTGCCTCTCCATGCCTCACAGCCCCCTGGCTGGGGATGCTGCTCCGTGCAGAAACGCTGCAATCCTGCATCCTCCCCAGGCCCGCTGGCAGCAGCACTGAGGAAAACTGGACTGAGAGGGGCCTTTGTCGGAGCCTGGCACCCCTCCTGTGGCACCAGTGCACAGTGTCACAGCTGGCTGGGACTCACCACATGCCAACTTGCAGCCTTTCCCAGCAGAGAGGAGCTACTGGACCTGCTCGCTGACTTGCTCTTCCCTTGCTCCCATCAGAAGTGCTTTAGCAGCATTTGAGGACTTCAGGACATCCAGCACCTGCTGGTACCCCTGGAGGAGATCCCCAGAGCCTCTTCCGTCTCCAGTGTCCACTCCTTGGCAAAACCAAGGTGTTTTTTGAAAGCAACTGGACCCACAGCTGGGCTTTCTGCACAACCTCAGATGCTGCATCCATGCATGAGAGGGAAACATGTTTTTTCCGTGCGCTGAGGCCATCAGCTAATGATTGTGCAGCTGCAATAAATATTTCTCCATGTTGCTGTTTGGAGCAGGGAGAGAAGGGTTTGGAGGTGCCGAAAGCTCCAGGTTCCTCTGCAGAGGTCAGCATGACATAGAGAAGGTGCCTTGCCTTCTGGATCCCATCCTCATCCTCGTTTCACCTTCTGACACTGGCTGGGAGCAGCAGTCTCTGCTGTGGTACATCCAGGCAGGTCTCTACTCACTAAGGCGCAAGAAAAGACCATGGAAACTGCAGCGTCTGTGAAGAGGAATAACAAAAAGAAGAGCTCATTTTGAGACTGTCCTGTGCCTTTGGGAAATTGTCAATGTTGAGAAATTTTTAAGTGATTCAAAGAACTGCCTGGGGGCTGCAGCCTGGGCTGAGGATACTGAGGACCTGGGCAGGGACAGGGAGGCTCTGCTCCGTGTGCTGCCCTGAACTACTGGATCAGTGCGAGTGCCCAGCACAGCCCCTCTGTCCAGCATGGATGGTTGTGCCACCTCCTCTGAGCCCTTCTGCTGGTGAAGAACAAGGGCCTGATTGTCTGTGTTGTTGCAAAACAGCAATCTTCAGTATTTTCAGGCCCTGGTAAATTCAGATTGGAAATTTCCAGAAGTTAAGTTGAAAGCATTGGCATTTCAGAGGTGGTGAGAAAAATGCTGTGTTCAGCCCTGCGTGGCTCGGCTCAGCTGGTGAGGGGAGCACAGGTGCTGGTGAGGTCCTGTCCCACCCCTGTCGCTTCATGGGAAGGTGCCACCGAGGAGCTGGGAGCAGCTGAGTCCTCCCTACTAGGCTGGTGGAGACCCCTGTAGAGTGAGAGTGGAGAGGGAGGGTGTTAGTGTCCCATTGGGCTTGCACCCTTCCCTGTTGTGTATGGGGGATCAGTGTTGTAGTGCCCAAACCGGTGATGGAGAGGCCTCCTGGGGCGTCCCAGCTCAGGGTGGGAGGAGATGTAAGCAGCCATCCCTCTGTGCACACAACATGGCATCACCCAAATAAACCTCACCAGGGCTCTGCTGCCCCGCTGCCAAAGCTCTTGCTTGTAAGGCCAGCCAAAGCTCCTTAGGCTTCCCATCAAACTGGTGCCCTCCATACACAGAGAAAATACCTTTCCAAATTATTTAAACCCTCCTGGAGGCTTCACAACAGGTTTACAGTTGAGAAGAGAATTTTTTTTTAACCCCACTAGGAAATTCTCTAGGTCAACTCAAAGTGTAAAACACACCCACAAGCAGCCCAAACTCCTCTGAGCTTGCAGAGGTTTTGGAATCACTTCCATTGTTTCATCTTATGCTCTCCTGGACTAGAAGTTGCCAAACTGTGTGGGATCTGATCATCTGTCGGATCAGGTACCACAGTAACACACTTGTAGCTGCTTTTCTAACGTAGCAAGGGGAGATCTAGGTTAAAAAAAAAATAAATAACCTCTGCAGAAACCACTTATCCATAAATAATGGCTCTGCTCAGATAGACCCTCCTTAACCCTGGCCTGCTTCTCAGGGTTGTCTAGTTGTGTTGGGGAGAATGCTTCTCTCACTCTTCTTTTACAATGTGCTTTCACAACTGCACCTCATGGCCCAGTCCTGGGCATGTTTTTGGAGCACTGGTTAATGAGCTGTGTCCCTGTACGGGCACCATAATGTTACACTGAGCTATGGTGCAGCAAGAACTCCTAGGAGGGGTGGGTCATGGTCTGCAAGTGCAGCCCATGGGTCTCAGCCAGGCTTTCCCATGTGCCTGGATTTTCCACACTCAGTAAGACCCATGACCCCGCTCTTCTCTATTGCTTGGCATTGAAGGTGAATCTCTAAACTGCCTTCTCTTTCTCCTCTCTCCTGGAAAGGTACCGCACCTTCTTCAGACCCAAATACAAGATTGGATACAAGACAGTGACAGAGCTGGCCTGGAGGTGCTGCCCCGGCTTCATGGGAGAAGGATGTCACGACAGCCCGACTGACCAACCTGGCCTTCTGCCCCAACATCCCAGCCCTAAAATGCCTCCTGGGCAGAAGATGTTTCCAATGCCCAGGCTTCCTCCTTATCCAAAAAGCAACCCTGACCTGTTTCCAGGACCAAAGAAGAATCAGTATGGTGAGATCTCGCTCCTGCTTCACATCCCCAGGTTACATCACCACCAGCATGTTCTCAAACCTCTCGGTTCTTTCTTTTCTGTTCTGCTTCAAAATTTGCCTTTCCTCATTACTTTAAATCATTTTTCCATTAATTTTTGGGTTAATAGAGTGTGTCTCAAGACACAGCTCCCCCAGGCTGCTCTCATCACCTGCTGTTGAACTTGGGAGCTGGGGGCTTGATCCCAAGAAGAAAGAAGGTTTCCTGATCAGTTTAAGAAGTGATGTAGAGGAAAGGAGGAAGGTGGGCTGGTATTTGGCTGAAGCAGCAATAAGAAGAAGGCAGGAGCTAATGTCAGTATGGAAAAGCACTCAAATCTAGAAGATAGACAAGGAGGGAAGTTAAAGGAGCACCAGCCATGATTGTGCCCTTTCCATTTCTTTCCCTGTGCAGGCAGGAAGCTGCCCGGCCTCTTCGGGGACCGCCTGGATCGGCTGGAGGAGGAGGTGAGACGCCTTTCCCAGTCCTACGAGAGCCTGCACACCATGGTGAGTGGCCTGGGGGACCGCCTGCGGATGGCCATCCAGGAGGACACCACCAAGATGATCGGCTCCCTGATGAACAGCCCGGGCACGCCTGACTCAACGGTGGGCTTTGGCATCATTCCTGATGGCCTGGTGGATGTGGCAGACAAAGCTGACATTGCCACGTACCCTCCTGTAGGGGAGATCCTCACCAAAGTGACAGAGGTGAGCGACGTGTTGAAAACCAAGGCAGATTTGCTGCATGAGGTTCGTGGCATGGTCCTCGACCACGACGGGCAGATCAAGCACCTGCTGGAGTCAGCCCGGCCCTCGCCCCTCACCTCCATCGATCTGCTGGAGGAGTACGTGGACACAAGGCTCAGCAACCTACGTGGAGAGCTGCTCGATGGCTTTGAGAAGAAGCTAGGGAAGATCCAGACGACATGTGATTTCCGGATCCAAGAGGTGAGGCAGCAGTGCGAGGAGGAGAAAGCTGCCAACCTGCGGCTGCAGCAGACGCTGGACGGGAAGGAGCTGGAGATCAAGAAAGAGATCTCCCAGCTGGAGACTCAGATCCAAGGGCTGACAGTGGTAGAAAGCTGCTGCAGCAACCTGGACTACCTCACTGACCGCATGAACATCCTTGAGAAAGGTCTTCACAGCATCTCCGAGTCCCAGAAAAACTTGCATTCACGGCTGGATGGAGAAATCTCCACTGTCACTCTAGGGAACCTTTTTGAAGGGCGTTTTGAGGACCTGGAAGGCAGACTCAATGCTACAGAGAGAGAAACAGGGAGCTGCTGCTCTGGTATAGAGGACAGCATGAAAGGTACGGTGGTAGCAGAGGTTGATGGCATGAGGACTGCCTTTGAAGATAAGATGCAGACCCTGGAGGACAGGTTCATGACCATCATGGGGGAGCTGAACAATGTCAGTTCTCCCATGGGCATGGATGGAGCAGTGGTGCCTATGCTGGAGGGGGAGCTCGCCAGCATGAGGAGACGAACGGATGAGACGCTGGAGGTGTTGCAGAATCGCCTCATCACGCTGGAGAACACTTGTTCCCTGGGCTGCACCTCTGCCTCCAAAGATGTGGAGACCTTCCGAACAGAGATCGAAGACTGCCAGAACAAGAACCAGGACTTGCTCCTCCGGATGGACAGTAACTACGATCTCCTGCGCAAGCTGAACGCCACCATCCTGGAGATCCAGCGGCGAATCGAGGAGGAAGCATCAGGGGCTTTGCAAGGGGAGATCACCTTGCTAAAGATCAACCTGAACACTGTGAGCAAGTCTCTGACGGGGCTCAAGGACTCTGTCTCCCAGTACTCAGACACTATGACACATGTCAATTCCTCACTGGATGAGCATGAACGGAAGATTGAGGATGAGGTCCACTCCATCCAGGAGAAAATCAATGACCAAGGCTCCCAGCTCTTCTTCAGCAACCGGCGTGTCCTGAACCTCAAGGGAGACTTGGAGCGACTCAAAGCCAGGATCATCAGTGACCTGAGCTCCTGCAAGAGCGTGGCCCACGACCTGCAGCAGGAGATTGCTCACTTTGATGACCGTGTGGCCCGGGTGGAGAGAGTCTGCGGCAGGCTGGGTGCTGTCACGGGGAGCCTGGACGGCATCAGGGACGAACTGGAGAAACACACGGGCAGTCTGTGGGACTACATGGACCACATGAACGGGACCCTGGCTGCCCACTCTCAGGAAATAACGGGACTGAAGGACAACCTGCTTGACTGCCAAGCCAAGGTCTCTGAGCTGGCAGAGCAGGTCAACCACTTGGAAGAGCAGGCGGAGGGGAAGCAGCATTAGCAGCACCTCCATGTGTTTCTTCCTTCTCCTCCCTGTGAAGGACAGGATTAACTTATATCACACAGACTCGCCCCAATGTGACAACAGTTCTCGGGATAATTTTTTTTTTATGAAAAGATAAATTAAAAGCTGCTACAACCCTGTTTTTTTTAATTTTTTAATCTTGTTGACCCCACTTTTCCATAACTCTGCCATTACAGTACTCGCCTCCTGATGCTTAGCAGCTGTCCTGACCCTGGTGCAGCAGGGCTACTGCCTTCTGGCTGGAGGCGTTGCTTTGGCTCCTGGGCTGATGACCCCAGAAGGACAATTCAGGAGGAAGCTGGAGGTGGGAATGTTTTTTTATTTTATTTTATTTTTTGTGGATTTATCCCTTCTTGAAGAATAAAACTCCATAGTTGTCAGTTGAGGAATAGAGTTTCTCTGACCTAAAGACCACCTGTGTCTTAATCCAGAGACTGAGCAGAGCCAGGGCTCCTTACAGGGAACAGAACACACCACAGGAATTGTGGATTTCAAAGAACACACGTATTCACACACCCCCCTGGAGCTGCCTTCCCCTCTCCAGGACAGCAGCACTCCTTGTGTATGGTAAAGCCATTTATACTGCTCACTCCTCCATGCAAACACAGATGCCTTACAGAGCATATGAGGATGTGCATTAGGAAAACCACACATATGCATGTATATAAATAGTACGTGTATGTATATTTTTGAACAATCCACTGTCATGGTGCTCATCTGGTTGTAAAGTGGCCCTTGTTGTATTTTGAAGAACCACCCTGAGCCGCTAAAACCACCTCAGCAGCATTTGGTCCTGCCATGCGTTGTAACAGCCCTTTACCCCTCTCTGGTTAAGCCTGGGACTGACACCAAGGGTTATGGAAAGCTTATGTCTTCCCCAAAGAGACGGGTGGCGATAGCAGACCAAGCTGGGCACTGAGCAGCCCTGTCCTCCAGCTCTTTTTCTCTCCTGTTTTTGCTTAAACTGTGAACGTGTTTTCCCTCATCTCATCCTGGGGCAGGAGAGCTGCAGCTGCTCCGGGGTGTGAGGATTCACTTGCTGTGTGCTGCTTTTCCTAGTCCAGTAGTGTGGAAGCAAAAGCCTGCAACCTCCTTGTGTTGTTCTGAGCCTGCACCGACGTGGAGCACCAGGGAGGAGGAAGGCAGAGCACCTTTGAGAAGATCTCTTGAGAGTACAAAACTGAAGTGGTTTACCCAAGGTCATTCTGCTTTCCTGTGAACACGCAGGCTGGAAATGGTTGTACGTGTTCCTGAGCAACTCCAGCCTTGCCCTACAGAGCATGTGCTTGGACTGTGTGGCCGTTGCACGCAAAGTGCATCTCTCCCAGGAAGCCCACAATAGGGGTCCTCTGCACCAAAAATGATGAAGAAGAAATTAAAGAGCCTCCATCTTAACAGCTCTGGCATTCTGTAGCAGAGGAAGGTATTTTTTTTATCAGCTCAGCACTGCAGCTCACAGACCCTTCCACACCAGCTTGCCTTCAGCTCCCACCTCATGCTCATCACCCTCACCAGGTCATCCCTGCTCTTCTGCACCACGATTCCCATCCTGCTCCCCTCCACCCTGCTAAGAAGCAGCTCTGTGGACGGACCAGCACAAAGCAGCAGCAGCAACTCCCAGCAGAGGTGCATCTAGGTGCCTTTTCTACTCCAATCCCTCCCATAAAAACTGGAGGAACTCCTTGAAACAGATGCTTCCAAGCTCAGGAAGACCATGGGGATCACAGATGCTAGCTGGCTGCATCACATTACCCTGATGAAATATAAAAGCTTATTCCCCTGCCAGAGGACCATGGGCCATCAGGGAGAGGAGACCAGGATTCCCAGCACTCACTCACCCCCACTGGCTCACAGACTGCTGGATGCTCACAGCACCAGAATCCACTCTGGCTGCTATGGGCTTTGCTGACTTGGAGCTGCAGCTGCTGAGACATTTCTCCAGTGGAGGAGCAATCTCCATCTGCTTTTGGGTATCCTGTAAAACCTGCTCTTAGACAACAAACCCTATTTTTTTCTCCCCAGCCCACGGAAGGAAAGTCAAGCCAGCCCTCAGCACTTTGTGACAGGCCAGGAGAGCCCTCGCCCCACAGGAGGATTCTGCCCAAGCCCCCACCTCATCCTCTCACAACAGGGAGAAAAAGGGCTGCAGCAACCAAAGAGAAAAATTAAGCCAAGGGCCAGGTTCATCACTTCCCAGATCAGGGCTGGGTTAGAGAGCAGCTGAACAACAGCAGCCTCCTCCAGCACAGAGGGAGCTGGGAAGAAGCCTGACCTTCCAGAAAATGGTGCTATGCTTGGACTATTCCTGATGAGTCACTTGAAGCTACAGACAGTTTGTATTTCAGTTCTCAGCTATTCATGTTTAAAAAATGAAAGGAACTTTGTACAAAATAGGGCATTTTTTTTTCTTGCAGAGAGGGAAGGAGATGGTGCTCATGCAGTTGTCCTTGCACAGGCAGCTTTCCAAGGCAGTTCAGAACTGATCCTGCCATGAGGCTGTGTTTTATTGTTTTAAAAACCTCGTACATTTGTTCAGATTTTAAAAGCTGAAAGACTGTTTGTACTGGAAAGGAAAAAAAAAATAAAGTATTTCTTGCTGACGTTTCCAGGAGAAAAAGGACTGATGTGGCTTTAAGAGAAGCAGCGTAACACCAGGACTGGGTTAAGACAGGGAGCTAGAGTTGGAGCACAGAGGCTGTTTAGAGAACAGAGGGCAGGCAGAGTGGAAGGAGATGATTTACACTCGCACAGTGGGCAGGGAAGGAGAAGCTGGATCCCAGACTGGAGGAAGGAGCCAAGGCTGCTTTATTTTATGTAACAACAGCCAAGATCTCTCAGAGCAGGGCAGCAGCCTGGCTGCACCCACAGCTGCCCGCAGTGCAACGTGGTTTCCGAGACATCTCCCAGCCAGCTCATGGACAGGTTATCCAGTCCTAACCCAACCTAACCCCACTTAAGGATGCTCCAACACAGGAGCACAGGAAAAAGCCCCTACCCTGGCACAGGAGGCATTCACCCCCTGCACACACACACACACACAGCACCAGGGTTTTCTTCCCATATTAGGTCAGGTTTGTAACATTACCTGAAGTTAAAGCTTAATTGAAGTCCTTCAGTGCAGCTGCTCCACAGGCCCAGGAAGCTCCAGGCCCTGTCCCCATCCCCACCAAGGCTCCCCTGGCAGGATATACCTAACGCTCCCACTTCCACACACAGGTCTACGGCAGACAGGAGGCAGCCTGGCTTAAGGCACTATTTATTAATTATTGCTATTAGTGAGGAACACTCAAATCCACCACAGCTTCCATCCATCTTAATGAGTTGTTAAGTCACAGGACAGCTTCGTTCTATCAGCTAACAAACTGCACGGAGCTGTACTGACTGGGAATACTGGTCATACTGGAGGTAGCAATAGCTATACCAGAGGCTCATCAATAAATAAGACTGTGATCCACCACCACCTTTGAAAAAGGGACAGGCTTTAAAGATGTTAAAAAAATTAAGAAAGACCCAGGTTACATGAATTTCCATTTAGTAAATGGAGTTTCTGCAGAGTCAGAGCTCCCTCACCTCCTTTTGGCCCCCACAGAAGGGTGCTTCTAGTGCAGAACACGACCCGTATTAAAGTATAAAATACTTGAGCAGCAAACAGGGAGGGGGAGATGCATCTGGAGCATCCAGGCCTAGCAGAGGGTACACAGGAGAGCTCTGGGTCAGGTCTCCACAAGTTATAGGATCAGGAGAAGACATCCAAGTCAACAGCAGGCAGTGGAGATCTCCAGTAGGCAAAGTGGCTATAATCTGGACACAGCAAAGCAACTCTCCCACTCTGCCCCAGGGGAGGGAAGATCAGGTCCACCAGCTCTGACAGCCGCTCATACCTATGGGGTAAGAAAGAAGTTGCACTGAGGTTTTGTTTGCTTTTCTACCCCATGAAAGAACTCTGAGTTAAAGCCAGGTTAACCCAAAGGTGCTGAGGAACAAGCAGGTCACTTACGTTGACTTGTGGTTCTTCGTGAGCTCCTGGATCAGCTCTCCCTTGGGGTTGACTGTGAATATGTGGCTCTCTGACAGCCCCACTTGCTTGTAAGCATAGACGTCCTGCCAAAGGAAGGCCAGCAAGGCATGAGAGTTGCATGAAGACATCACCACCACCACAACCTGAGCCCTCCCTCCGCCCCAGGAGACCCACTCACATTTCCTCTGTTCCCAAAAGCCGCGTAGAATGGCAGGTTTGGGGCAAATAGGTTTTGAATGTCCCTCAAGCAGGCAATCTTGAACACCTCTGGCTTCTTTTCAATCACCTCCCTGCAGTACAAGAAGCACACACAGAGCACAGGTCAGAGTGGCATCACTGGGCCAGGACTGGGGGCAGCCAGGCTGTGTGGGGCTCAAAGAGGTGATTTCAAAAGTGATTTTGTGCATTGCAGGTGCTTCACCATGAAGCTCCAGGGAGCTGAGGCAGCTGAAAGGTGTCCTGCACCAAGGAGGGCAGAAACTGTGACATCCCTCACCATCGAGCTGGGGAAAGAGGATGCCATTCCCAGGTGCATAGCCAGGGAGAAGGAGAGGATGCAGTACCTGTGAAAGGCAGAGAAGAGGCTGCTGGGAGCAAGCAGGATGGGGCCTTTGGGGAGGGCACAGCCTTGCTCGTTGACCCATTTGAGGTAGCCTTTGGTGATGTGTGCCATGCCGATTGCCCTGGCTGAGCAATAGAGGAACTTGTAGCCATTTCTAGAGAGAACACAGGGAACCCCTCTGAGCTGTGCCCTGGACAAGGTGTCCTCCCACTCCTGCTCCAAGGAAGAAGAGGGAGGATGAGAATGAATTCTTGGCCTTAGCCCAAACCCTGTCCACCCCTTCAGCAAGCAATGTGGCTTCACAAACAATGTGACTCACTCGCCCAGAGAAGACCCAGGATAAGCCACGTCCCCATCTGCCTCACTGCTGGGGAGCAGCACCGGAGGGGGATCCTGTATCACCCTCCAGGCCCTTCCCAGAGGCCACACCCCCATCCTGGCTGCAAGGAGCCCTTTGCTGCTTGATACCCACACACCCAGACAGGACCCCCAGGCCAAAACCTTTATTCCACCGGGCTTCCTGCAGCTTGTGAGGAGCTGGACACAGTCCTGCATCCCCCCAAGCAGCCTGCACGGCTGGGTGGGCAGCTCAGGCAGAGGAGGTAGGATGCTCTTGCAGGATCCAGAGGTGTCAGCAGGCAGCCCCAGCCCCATACCTATAGCCTCTCGAGGAGCAGGAGCCCTGTAACACCCTCCCCGGAGCCAGGATGAGCCATGCACAGGCTCACAGTGCCTCTTAGTGGCCAGAGATGCCAGAGATGGAGCTGCTGGTGGGTTCCCCTGTTGCCAGCATCCCACAGTCGGTCCCCTGGGTGTCATGGGAAGCACTAACTGGCCACCTAGAGAGGAACCAGCACTCATTCACGGGGCTGGGAGTGCTGGGTGGGCCCCTGTAACACTGCTGCATGGCAATCCAAAGGTATTTAGTGGTATCTGTGGCTTCTCGGGTGTAATCTTGAGTGATCTCATCTCCATTACTACTCAGCTACACCTCCCCAGCAAAGCCACCACCCACATGCACTCCTCCCAGGGAAGGCAACACAGGAGTCTGCTCCCAGCTCAGGCCCCCAACATCACCCCTCAGCATCAACTAGACAGTAAGCCAACCACCACCGACAGAAAATTAGGCTATTTTGGCCAGAAGCAGTGAGGAAGGAACCCTGACTCTGGCTCCCACTCAGCCTCTCCTCCATCATCCTCCCAGTTCCCCCTGGCCTCAGATAATCCAATACCTACAGATGGATTTTATGGAAGAGTTTAGCAATCCCATGATGAGTCCAGTCTTTTCCCAGATGCGGCAAGATATGCCCAAGAGCATCCGACCTAGAAGGAAAGGAAACCAGGTTATGCTGAGCCAGTCTGGTGGCTATCTTGATGTGATTTGTGGTTCCTCCTAGCTATTAATGCAATTGTTGAAAGGATGCTTTTCCCTAACAGAGGGAGCAGGGATGTAGGACGGGAAAAAAACCCTTTACTTGGTGATGGTGCCATCAATGTCCGAGATCACCACCCTGTCGTCCCAGTTCCACAGGTAGATGGTGGCCTCACAGCGGCACGTGCCCTGGTACTGAGTTGTCACACTGAATGCCACCTCGTTGGGGCCATCATGCAGTTTCAGCCTCTCCTATGGCAGAGAGAGAGCAAAAGTGGTACATCAACACTAATCCACACCAGTCCAAGACTTGCCAGAGGCCAGACTGCCACCTGGCCACACCAGACACCACAAGCCTCTACAGAGTGACAACCTTGGGGAAAATATGTGAATGCCCCATAAAAACACGAGGTTAGGAGCAGAGAATCCAGGGATTTCTCACCCCTACACACACAAGCAGGCAGAGAAGAAGTGAAGTACATACTATTTGTTTGGAGGAGAGTCGCAGGGATTTCTTGTAGGTTGGCCGAGGTTTCTGTGCAGGAGCATCCACTGCTAACATGTCCTCAGGGTGTAGGGGCTCATCATCGCTGGATGACACTTCCTCCTCCTGCCTATACAAGAAAGGCAAGAGCATGTTGGCTCTACTCTGCAGACCATGGCTGTCCCCATGAGCACCAGAGGATATCTGGAGGGGACCCAGGACAAACCACCCACCAGGAAGCAGCTATGGAGGAACTTGGCCGGACCGGGGTCAGCCATAGGATAAAGAGAACTTTCTGACCTGCTACATCAGGTAGACATGGGAATAACTGCTCATTCAGAAGAAAGAGAGATCAAGAGCCCACACAGAGTCCTAAAGGCAAGCTGGGAGGGAGGCACTCACCTGTGCTGAGCAGAGTCGTGCTGCAGCATCCCCACAGTGGCTTCCCCTGGCCTCGACTGCTGCTGCAGGCAGAAGGTGGTGTCAGCATCTCAGTACCAAGGGCAGGAGCAGGGGCCGCTTTGCTTTACTGCCACTTGGAGCAGCAATACCAGAAAATAGGTGGCAATGCACCCCCCTGCCTTCATGAGGACATTGCCCCATGGAAGAGGAATCTCACAGGGAGACCAGCAAGCAGCACATGTGGTGCCTGGGCTGTGGCATGAGTAGCAGATGGCAAGAAGCCTCACCATTACAAGGACCACATTACCAGATTACCAGGTGGTGTTCTGCTCTTCAGGCATTAACAGACCCAAGGGCCTTCAGAAGTCACCTTGCCACCAGGTCTCTCTGGTCACCATTGTACTCAGTTTCAGGCTATCCCCAGGACCCTGCTGTCCTCCTACCACCATCCCTGCCACCCACAAGGCTGACACCTGTCCCCTGGAGACACAGTCATCACAGCCATGGCTGCAAACACACCTCCTCTGCTGGGAATTCTCTCCTCCTCCAGGAGAACCACCACCTGCTGCCTTTCTTGGGCATCTTCTCTTTCACCAGCTGCTCAATGGCACTCTGTGAACATAGTAGAACATGGGATGAAGTAGGTCCCCAGCCCACACAGGCTCTGCTGCCAACAGGCTAAGGAGACCCTTGTCCAGGCAGGGTTTCCTTTGCAAAATTATTTTCAGGCTAAGATGTGCAACTCTGGCACACTGTGAGCTCAGATGGGTTTGGGGTGAAGGGTTCTCTTCATGCAAAGAGGAAAAAGCGATCTGGATTTCTTATTCTATACAATCCCAGCCAAGTCTACAGAGTCCTGGAGTGGGCCCACGCAGCCCCGAATCCTCTAGAATACTGGGGCCCATGGCTCTGCCCAGCCCTGCACAGACACAACCATCAGAACTCAAGATTCTTGACAAGGAAATCTCTGCTCTCCAGAGAGTACCCAGAGGTACCTTCAAGGAAAGGAAAGAGGTCAAGGTTTGTGGGTTGGAGTGATGGTCTGCTCTACCCCAGACAGCCTGCAGAACCCCAGGCAGTTTGGCCTCATGCAGCCCCACAGTCCTCTTCAAGCCCTGCTGAGAAGTACAAGCAGCAGATGCGTTGTACCACTGACCTCAGGGATGTTCCTGTGGAAAGCCTGGAGGGACAGAACCATGGGAGCAGCCACTGCCCAGTTGTAGTACCTGCAAGAAGCAAGAACATCACTGCTCCTGGAGTAAGGGCCGTTTCCAGATGTCCCTCCTGCAGCTCAGCCAGAAGGCTCCCTTCCACAGCTACTGTGGTACAATCATTGTCTGGGATGGAGCCACACTCCTACAGGGACCAAGGGACCACACTGGCCATCTTGGGATGAAGCCAGCAGGAAAAGCAGGCCACTCACTTCTTGTTGATCAGTATCACCAGATTTGGGTCGTCGATGAGTCCTGGATTCTCAGCAAACTGCTGGTAGGAGACCATGTGCTCCATGAACTTATCTGGTGGAACAGAGGCTGTGTCATGCCACTGGTGTACATAATGGGTTTGAGGACAGCAGACTGTCCCTTCTCTCCCACCTACCATGAGAGATCTGCCTACTGCCCCCCAGGCTTCCACACAGCGACAGCGCAATTGTGGGCATCAAATCAGAGTCAGAGTCTGCAGGGCTCTCAGCAGGCAAGTCAGATGGCAGCTGGAGACATGGAGGGTTGCTAGGGTCTGCTACAGGCTTTGAACTCTGCTCTTCGTCACTGCCAGCAGAAGAAACAGTGGCAACATTAGGGAAGAGCTTTAGACATACCTCCTTCCTTTGCTGTAAGGGAATTGCTCAAGAAGGTCTGAGCTTGGCCAGCTGGGGCAACCCATACCTCTTGGGGAAATAGAGAGCCACCTGCTCCTCATCCAGGTTGGAGAGGTCTTCCAGGTAAACATCACTGGGACTCAGGTGAGGACTTCTTTTGATGGATCCTCCAGGCACAGACAGAAGGGAGAGATCTTAGCTGAATCACCTTTCCAGCCATCTCAGCATCTATTGAGAAGGCTAACAGCATTTTCTTTAGTATTCATATATTATATTAATATCACCACACAAAGGGGGCATCTCTTTTCCTACTTGAAAATCTGCTTTAAATCAACAGCAATAGAAGTACCTCAAGATACCTGCACTGGCAAGAGACCACTTGCCAAGAGTACACTGAGGAGGAAAGGCTAAAGCCCTGCCTATACTCTGCTCTAACTATCTGAAGGTGCCATTTGAAGTTAGCACCATACACAATAACACTTTGTACAATGAGGAGTCTCAAGCACATCCTCTTCAGGGAGATGATTTTGTTCTGAATTTATGCTGGCTGAAAGAGCAACATTGGTTAACACAGGTAAGAACATACCAGTCCTTAAATACACTGTCAAGAGAGCCCTATGCATGCTTCACTCTGTGTGATTTTCCACCTGACTTGGCAGCTCGGGATGAACACACAGGCCAGGCACTGCCAGACACTTCAAGTTAAGGAATGTTCTACATTGCCGCGAAATCATCTAAGCATGCAAAAGCAGAGACATCCAAGGGTGGACTTTGGAAACGTAAGGCAAGAAAGCTTTCCTGGGAAGGTGGGTAGAAACATGAGGAATGTCTCTTCAAAGCAAAGGAGCCGGTAGCACTTGGAGAGGGCAACATAAACATGTCACACCTTGAATACCAAGGGTCATCATGAAGGAGTTACACTGAACCAACAATCGAGCCCCTATCCAGGTCAAACACATCTCTGGGCTCAAACACCATCAGTGCCAGTCACCTACTCACCTTGTCTCCTCTGATTTTCCAGCTGGGGCCCAGGGCCCTCCAAGCCCACTTGCCTCAGAAGAGCAGCTCCCTCAAAAGGCTCCACATCTGACTGAACCTCTGGCACAACACTCACGCCTTCCTTCTGTTTCTCTTGTGGGGCTGAAGAGGCCAACAAGCTCTCTGCCCTGACAGCACTGGGGATGTCCTTCAGCCTGGAGAGGTTGTTCCCCTCCCAGGATGTTTGCTCAACAACAGACACAGCAGAGAAACAAGGTATGCTCAGAGGTCCAGCTAGGCTTGAACTTCCTTCCAGACCTTCAGAGGTGGCAACAAGATGGGCTGCCTCATCCACTGGGACCGGTGTTGCAGAGATAGTGGCTGCTGCAGTAGCAATGGTCCTTGTGGACTTGGATTGTTCAACTCGTTCTGATTTATTCACCTCAAGGAAAGCAGAAGAACAAGCTTGAGGATGGGAAGTTGCCAGGAACCTCGGGCAGAAGAGGACAACTCCTCTGTGTCTGCCTGGCCAAAGCCTCCTCTGCTGTCTGCAGGCCTTTCAGACAACCTCTCTTCCTATCAGCTTGTAGTAAAGACCAAGGGCAGGGGTCTCACCTGAGGGAGATTTCCCCAGGTCCACTGCATGTGGGATTCAGCCCCTAGAGCGAAATTCTCCTGTGGTTTGATCTCCAGCTCAGAGTCACTTTTGGGAGAAAATGGATGGCTCAGCATGGGGCTACAAGAAGAAAAGGCAGTGTTGGACCTCATCTGCCTCACAATCCCATGCTTTCATTCACTGCAAGGACATTCAGGGCCAATAACCCAATACCTTCTCAGCCACAAAGATCCCCAGTTCTCAAAGCTGAGCAGATCACCTTGGCTCTGCCCATTACCTGTCCATGGAGGCCAGCTCCCCATCCGAGTAAGGATGCATCTCTGGGGACTGCAATGACTCAGTTTCTTCTCCGGGGAGATCAGCAAAGGAGAAATACACCAAATCACTGGAAAGGAAGAAACAGGTCAGTTATACTACTCTCAGGTACCAGCTTCCTCTCCTGGAAAGATGGCAATATTCAACTTCACCATTTCCACTGACTTTCTTCTCCATAGGAGGCTGGGATCCGACTTGGAAACACTATCCCCATGTTTCAGTACTGCTGGGCATCATCAAGTGAACCCACAGCATTACCTTGCCCAGACCAAGCAGCTCACCTGGGAACTGGCAGCTTGCACAGCTCCTCTACAGACAGATCACTTTTGGTATCCTTGTAGCCTTCTACCTTGGAGTCCAACACCTCCTTCCACTTGGGCTTCCTCCTGCGCCGCTTCCTCTTCTGCAGGGTCACTTCAGTGTTGGAGACCTCCTGCCCATGAGAGGGCTGAGCAGCATCCTCCAGACTCTCCTCCTTGGGGATGGGGGATGTGCAGAGGTGGGAGGGGATGCTGCCCTGCAACAGGGATGGGAAAAGCCAATCAGCTCCAACACCACCAGGCCCTCAACTTGTGGGTGCTTTTGTGGCCAAGCCCAAAGGCAAAAGGTTTTGTACATGCAATGTGAATTAAAAAAAAAAAGCAGTGCTATCCAGTCACAAGCCAAAGACATCGTTAACGTGAGCAGGGAGAGCCAGGCAGGAGATGGCACCATGAGACCAGAATTACAAAGGCTGTGGACAGGATTCACATCTAGAGCCCTCTCCCTGCTCTCAAGCCCAGCCCAAGCTAGCAGCAACCACAAGTCTGGGAGAGAGCTGCCAAGATTTGTGGGTGCCACAACTAGTTTCATCCTGCTTCCCAGTAGAGCAGGCAGCCTGCTACAGCATCTGGCTCACTCTCATCCCTGTCACAATGTCCCCCAAGAACCCAAGGTTTGAGATAACTTCCTGGCTGGCCAGCAGCCATGCCCAGAGAGGGAGGACAGGCTGGGATGCAGATATCTAATGTCACGCTCCCTCTGGGCGCTCCGCTGCCAGACCCTCCACACTGGTTACAAGGTCTTTTGAGTAGGAACCTTTCTTTTCTCCAAAGCATCAGAAGGGATAATGGAGTCACCCTGGGGAAGAAGAGCAGTCTAAAGCTGTTCCTTCCACCTCAAGCCTACACTTTGAGACAGTCACAGCAGGACACAGACCAGCAGCACCTCTTCATCACTAACCTCCATTTCCTCTGGCTCCTGGATGAAGAAGGCCTCTCCATTGTCACCCAGCTTCATGTGCAGGTCCACAGGCTCCCCATTGATTTCAATGTCAACCTGGCAAGGGGCAGAAGAAGCCTGTCCATCTGAACCCACGCACTCATCAGCACACAGGAAAGCACTTCCTCAGAGAGGGGACAGGTTGGGATTGCTCGCAGGGCTGACAGACACCCAGCATTTGAGACAAGGGACCCCTCTTGGTTTTCCTGGGAAGCACAGTCTTCCCTGGAAGAAGATGGGTTCCGTTTGGGGCACCCCTTCCAAAAACTGGCAAGCAATCCTTTCAGCAGGGTTCCCATTCCCCTCAAACGATTTTCTTCCATAACCTGCGGGTTATGGAAGTTCCTAGAACTGGATACACTAGAGAAGATAGCACAGCACCACTTACCACCTTCTCCTTGGAGCGCAGCACACCCAGCTTCCCAAAGCGCACGTGAAATGGGGAGCACCGGAAGGAGTTATCGGGCTGCCTCACCACGACCACATCGATGCAGCCCGTCAAGGTGGCGGGGTTCAGACCCTGGTACAGCTCCTTCACCGTGACGAAGACGGTCTCAGCAAGCTGCCCCACATAGTTCATTGTTTGAGACTGCAAGCAAGAGACAGGAATAGACTCAGGCAGGGGAGAAAGGGCTCCAGCAACTAAACACAATGAGTTTACTCTAGGAGAGTCATTTCACATCTGCAATCAGAGCCCCACTTGCCTCTAGGGGAACCGAGGCAAGCACACAAAGGGCCCGATGAAGATCAGTCAGAGTCTCTGTGAGCACCAGAAAACAGGACAGAAGCCAGAGCACTAGTTACTGCATCCAGCTTGGAGAAGAAACACCTTTTCCATTGGGATGCACCATCACATTTGCCCCTTGGAAGGGCAAATACTACCTCACAGCTTTGCAATCAAACTGTCAATATCCTATTGAAAGAAGCATTTGGTTGACAGGAGACCTCCAGTCCTGCACTGTCCTTAAAAATACCTCAAGGTTGCTGCATACACTACATGCTCACTTTAAACAAAACTCAAAGCTAATGTTTCCCACTCAGAAGGGCACCTAAACATTGCCAAATTGGCCAGATACAGCCCTTGTTAAAACCAGGACTCCCTGGTCTCCATACCTTGGCCCCTGCTGCTGTCATCTGTCTTCCCAGGGAACCCCAGCAAAGGGGCTGAGCTGCCCAGAGGACACCAGGACAGCTCTGCAATGCCATTTTCACAAGGCATTGCTGCACTCTGAGGTTGCACATCTCCTGGTTTTCATTAGCAAGAATGTGTTGAAGGAAAGCTTTGCCTGCTTCCTGCTCATCCCCTTGCCCACTCACGTCCTCCAGCTGCTCACTCCAAGTGCAGACAGTTCCCCTCTGCTGTGCTGGGGCAGAGGCATAGCGGCAAAGCTGGAGACTCACAGGGGCCCTGCTGGAGCTCAGAGCGCAGTCGTGCCTCCAGCCACACCAGGTGGCACGTAGACTCCAAATGGCTCTCTTCCCCCTTTCCTGCAGCACGCAGCTGGCAGCTGCCTCCTGGTCAACTGATTGAAATCTCTGGGCTATTTTCTTACAGATCTGTGTCAGGGTGCTGAGTATTGGTATCAGTCCCTGGAACAGGGGAGCCCCGTGCTATGTTTGCTCTGCACTTGGCATCAGGAGGACCACAGCCTTGGTGTCAGTGCATCACACCAGAGGCTGGGAATCACAGAGGCTGATCTCCACCTTGCCCCAAGGAGATTGAGGGCACAGGATCATCACTTTGGAAGGATGTGACAAAGTAAAGGAAACCTCTTGTGCTGGCAGCACGATCGGCACAGCACCCAGTGCACACCCAGCCCAAGGGGCAGCCGGTGAGAGTTGGTTCCTTACCCAAAGGGATGAGGGCAAGCAGGTGCCACCCGATGAGCCCTCTGCCCCAGAAGACACACAGCCTCTCTGATCCATTTTGCACAAGCTCAGCCCCGTCCTGTTCCTAGACATCCCTCCGGGAAGGCGGTCCATGTGGGGAGACATGGTCCCTGCTCCATATTCCCCCCACCTCTTCCTGAGAGCTGGGAATAAGCCCAAACAAAGCCCAGATCTTTGGCGGGGCGACACCAGGGAAGCTCTGGCTGGCTCCTGAAGCTTCGGTGCCTCCATCAGCTCTGCTGTGAGCAGGGCCAGGGTCACGGGTCCACCCGCCAACCTGCTGAGCCCAGCTTTCCTGGGCATTGCTGCCGTTGTGGGCAGCACTCCAGCTGCCTTCCCTGCTGTGCTGCAGGGCCTGGCAGCGAACAGGAGAGAGCTCCTCACTGCAGAGCTGGAGGACTTTCAGAGAGAAGGAACAATTAAGCTGGCCCCAATGCTCTCAGGGCAGCACCGATGGACTTCTGGCTGGGGTATGCATTAAGATAGACCTGAAAAGTGCACAAAAAATCCCTGACACATAAGCCTGCACATCCCATGGGATCTGAGCTTGGAATGAGGAACAGCTCCACACTGAGCAGCACCTTCACAGTGAACACGAGGTGCAAGACCTGAGTACAGCACTGCAGCCACCCAGCAAAACAGACTGCTGAGCACCCCGTGCAGGGCCACGGCCCCTCTGCAGAGCCAGCAGTCCCCTCGCCATGGGACTTCAATTGCTTCAAAGCATAGCTGCCCCCTCTCCAGGCATCTGGTTCCACATTGCTAGGGACCTGCTGAGCTCCAGAGCTTGGGTAGCAGGAAAATAACAACTCTGCTACAGTTTTCAGCTCAGAGAGTTTAACTCCTTGTGGGTTTCACTCAGGAAAACTGGAGACAAACAGGGAACAGAAAGAAGGAACTCAGACTTCTCGCATGTCTCAGCCCCACCGTGGATGAAACAGGTCCAGCAAGATGAAGAATGTGATATGTTCTGGAGAGAAACTAATAAGTGAACAGGGCAGGAGAAAGCGTTTTCAAGCCAGCCCAAGGACACCAAGCCACATTCAACAAATAAACTCTACCAAGGAAGGGTTTCAACCCCAGGATCAGCCCTTCACCACGAAGCTCTTGCAGGGGATAAAGGGGATAATCCTCCCCCATGGAGGCAACACAACTCACATACAGCTCCCCAGCTAAAAAATTTCCCAAAATAAGGCAGGTATTATGCTAACACCAGTCTGCTCTGCTTTTATGCAGCAGCAAGCTGGGCCACCCCACAAGCAGCACAACCTGCCCACCCTGTGCAGCCACACTTCCCATGCATCACACGCTGCAACGTGCCCAGACCTTCCCCATTACCTGGGCCGCTGCTGAACCTCAGCACCTCCTCAACTTTGGGGCAACCAGCCCAGAAACCCCAGAAGCTGCTCTCTGCTTGCAGCAACACCCTCAGCTCCTCCTCTCCCTACCGCTTCCTTCCTCTCACCTGAGCAAGGGGAGGGCTCTGTCTCCCAAACAGCACCCGAGGCTTCACATGGGGCCTCCTGCTGAGCCTATGAGTGCTCCTGGGAGACTGGAGGGTGGATCTGGGGAGGATTCTGACTCCTGCATGGAGCAGCTGTGTCTCATTGCGAACAGCGTGTGTCTAATTACAGCCAACTCGTTTGCCCCAGCACCTCCAGGTAGAGCTGCCCACTACCTTGCACTGATGGAGACCCTTTCTCCCTCATTCTCCAACCCACCATCCTGAAAGACCACTGCAGTCCACAGTCCTTCTTTCATTTTCCAGCCCAAATCTCCCAGCGTTTAACCCCTCAGGACACAAACTCCAGCTCTCAGGACCCCAGGAGAGAGTGAGCCCTCTGGAAAAGGTGCTTGAAGAGCTTGAGTGCATGGCTCTGGGAAAGATCTGCCCTTTAAAAGCTGCCTTGCAATGTCTGGAGAGCATCCTCACATAGTTGTGGCCAAGCTGAGGACAGGCCAGAGTGGGAACTATCTTGCTAGGGAGCCTATGCCAAGTGCTAATTTCTCCCTCCTCCACAGGGCTATAGAGACTGCTATAGGGTCCAGGAGCATCAAGGAAGGGTAAGGTGACATTGCTCACTTAATTGCTCCTCGCTGTAAGATCAGGTGCACCCTTGCCAGGTTCAGACTCACAGGAATGTGGAAGGTGCAGGTGTGTGGTGCTTATAGGGAGGAATGAGGCTTCACCAGAACCCAAGGTTTTAGGGGATTTTGAGGGATAATTGTAGCTGCCCCTCAATAATGGCAAACTTTGGAAGTGAATTTGGGTGAGTTTATTTCATTTGTAACCCTGAGTACCCCAGTTTCTCTGTGCATCCTCACTCCAGGACCTGTTCCAACGCTGAAAGGTTTCTTCCCCCTTTTGGTAACTCCACAATCTGCATGTTTGCAATGAGCCTTTGCAAAATGTGATGGCTTTTTTTTAGTATTCAACCAAGATGCAACATTTTCAGCCCCTTGCATTCCAAAAAGCTCACAACTGCATCCATCAGTAATAGTTCTTTTTTTTCCTCCTTTCCCATTCCCAGAAAGATCAAGCCAGACTGGCCTGGCATGGGATGGAGTGGGTGGGAAAGGCATTTTGCTTGAAGAGGAGAAAATGCCATCTTCAGTTGCCAATCACAAGCATTGAAAACGGTGAATTATGGCCACAGGACTGGTTGAAAACCATCTGTTCTGGTTTATAACCACGCTCTGCTGATTTGACTCCTAGCTTCCGACCTCTTAGAAGTTCACACTCTTTCCATAAACACAAAGGGTTCAAGCTCCCTTAAAAATAAAACCCAGAAAGTCACAATTCCCACACAGTCATGTGGCTCCAAGAACCAGGGCTTGCAGAGAAAACAAGCAATGCTCTAAAACCAGAAGAGCTGGTGGTCCTGAGCACTAAACGGTCCTGAAAAAATTAAGTGTACAAACTTGTGGTGCACTGAGACCCCTTAGCTTTTTTGTCCCAGCTGCCAAAAATCCAGTCAGGACCTGTGCCCCAAAGCCACCAGCTTTAGACAAATGACATCATATTTACACCAAGGTAAGTGTGAGCAGAGTCTGACCATTAGCTCCGAATCCAGGAAAACTGGGATGAGGTGCACGCTTAGGCAGCTGGGAAGTCTTTTATCTTTTGTCCAAAGCCGGTGTCTTATTTCAGGACAGATGATGTTTCCAAACCACACTTTATTTAAAAAATAGTTGGTGCTCTGTTCGATCCCTGACCTGCTAATAGTACACTGTCATCAAATGCTGCCAAAGCCCGCAGGGTGCAGTGGTTTGGCCACCCCAAAAGCAACTGTTCAGCACTTCCAGCCCCCAAAGTGCCCATGCCAGGATCCACCGGGCACTGGCACGAGGTGCGGAGCTGCTCACGGACACGTGGATTTGTCTTCATAGCACCAACTGCGCCCACAAAGGCTGTGCCTGTGCTGCACACTCTGAGCACACAGCCCCTCCGTGCTCCCAGCCAGGCTCTGCCGAGCCGGTTCAGCTTCCCGAGCCGGCAGGAGCCATCCGCATGCCTTGGGCTGGGGCACCGAAAGGCTGCGGTGTTGAGGAGAGGCGGCAGGGGGAGCGGGACGGACGCCCCCTGCCATCCTCCCCCAGGTCTCCCCGCCGCAGAGCCCCAGTACACGCACCCCATGGGTGCCTGGTACCAGCTCCACTACACGCACCGGGGCGTCTATTGGGCGCTGGCACCGCACTCGCCCCACGCACACGCCCGGTGACGGGTGCGGGCACTTGCCGTTCCCGACAGTGCATGTACCCTCCCCGCCGCCTGCAGCGGGTGCCCCTGACACGCCATCCTCCCTGGCGCCCGCACCCCGGTGCCCACTGCCTCATCCCCGGTGCCCGTTCCCGTCACCCTCCCCGGTGCCAGTACCCCGTTCTCGCTGCCCGCACCCGGTGCTTGTTTCCCGGTTCCTGTTTCCCGGTGCCCGCTCCCCGATGCCCATTCCCCAGTGCCCACACCCGTTCCCGACTCCCCGGTTCCCGTTCCTGACTCCCTGCCTTTTCCCCGTTCCCCGGTGCCCATCCTCGTACTCCCTCCCTTTGCCCCGTTCCCCATTCTCGTCTCCCTCCCCTTTCCCCTTTCCCCATTCTCGCCTCCCTCCCCGTTCCCCGGAGCCCCTTCCCCATTCCCACTCTCCGGTGCTCGAACCCGGTGCTCGCCCCGCCCCGCCCCACGCACGCGTGCCCCGCCCCTCCGGTGACGTCACCCCCGCCCCACCCCGCGGTGCAGCCCTCCTGATGCCGCTGTTTGTCGCGCCCGCCCGCCCCGCTCTCTCCCCCCCCGCCCATGCCTGCGCTCGGCGCCGCCCGCCCCGCGCTCGCCGCCGGGGCCGGGGCCTCCGTCGGACCGAGCCGAGCCGCGCCGAACCTGCCCCGGGTGAGTCCGAGCGCACGGTGCTAGGGAGGCTCCCGCGCCCCGCCCTCCTGCCTCGCCCCGCGCCCGCTGCCCCCGGCACCGCACACCCCCTGTAGCCCCCGCCCCCCCCCCAGCCCTGCCGGGTGCCCACGCGGGGTCGGGACACGCGTGTCCCCTCCACCTGCTCCGCCCAGCCCAGCCGGGGGACTCGTTGTGAGCGGGTCGCCAGCAATTAGCACTGCAATTAAAATCGATTCAATTAAAAATCTGCCGACCCGCCCGGTCACGGCTGCTGAGCGCCCGGTATCGCGGGGGCTCCGTGGGGATCCCCGAGGGCTGTGTGGGTACTGACCGGGGTCCCCTGGCAGCTGCCCGGAATCCCCGGTGGCTCCACTGGGGGCTTCCCGGTACCGTGGGGGCTCTGTGGTGATCCCTGGGGGCTGTGTAGGGGCTGCGTGGGGACCCTCGGGAGCTGCTTGGGGACTCCCGTGGGCTCCGTGGAGGCTGCCCGGGATCCCTGGCAGCTCCTTGGGAGCTGCCCGATACTGTGGATGCAGCCCTGGACCTCCACTGTCTCCGTGGGTTTACCCGGTTTCATAGGGGCTTCCTGGGACCCTCCTGCCGTTCCCTCAGAATGGTCTGGGGGGGGGGTTATTTCTTCAGTCTGGGTCTTTAGAGGAAGAAAAGTTCATTTTCTCAGCCCCCGCTGGCTGCTTGCTCCCGGGGTCCGAGGGGTGATGGCCCCACTCGTGTCACAGCTGGGGAGCAGGAAGCTTGGTCACAGGTGGGTTTTGTTGCAGCTCCCAGCATTGCAGCGATGCTGGGTTTGATGTGCCTGATCCTGGGACAAACTGGGGTGCAAGCAGGCTGCGTGTCCCCCTTCACACAGGTAGGAAAACCGAGCTGCTGTTCAGTGACGTGCCTGAAGCTGTGTAGGACATCTGTGGCAGAGTTGGGACTAAACCCTCCATTGCTCCATCCTGATTTCCCATTTGGTGCTTTCCTTGCTTGTCTGGGAGCGGAGGTTTAACCTCACAGCCCCGGGGTAAAGCCCTGCGTGGGCCATGGCAGCTCCTGCGGTGGCAGCCGGGTGTGTGGCCAGGTGCCAGTGGAGCGAAGCCTCTCTGCGCCGAGCAGTGGATTCGGAGAGCGGAGACATTTTGTTAAGTGGGATGTGGGTCCAGAGGAAAGAGTGGGCATGAACCCCTTGGGCATCATGTTTGCTTGGACAGCTGGTGTGTCTGAAGAGGATCTCCACAAGTCATGTCCGAGGCTTTAAACTCTATCGACTGGTTCAGGGCATGCTTAGTCTGCGCCCTCAAAACTCAACCCATAACGTTTTTCCAAGGGGTCCTTTTCTATTCCAGTTATGAGATGGGAAACTTCGAGGGGAGAGATAGGTGCCAATGTGCCTGGAAGAAACCCACGCACAAGCTCTGCTTGAGCTGTGTTTTCCCATTCCTGCTCCACTAAAGGAGTGGGCTCTGCTTTTCTCCCTGATCACCTACTCCAGCTGCAGTCCCCAGCTGAGGATCACAATGTCCTGAGGAACGATTTGCCATGGATAGGGAGCCAGAAGTTTACTTCATTAGCTGGAACAGCTTATTCTGAACTAATTTCTCTTTAAGAGATGAGGAGGAAGAAAAAAAACCCCTGAAGATCAGAGGCATTTTATTTACCATAAAAGAAAACAGCAATTTAATGCTAACATCTATTAACCAGGTTGGGTCCATGACCTTGATGTACTTTACAACTCGGGATGCTTAGTTGAGAAGAGGGAGCAGACTGTTCCAGTCTGTTTATTGTTTCCTCTTAGTGTGTTCCCGTAACTCGTAGCACACAGATGCCCACGCCATTTTGGAGCCCTGACCCCCTTTTGAGGGTGAGAAAGAGTAGGCTGTTGGATTCTGGTTTGCTTCAGATACAACCTAATCTGTAGCTTGCATTAATTATTTTATAGATGGGTTGGGGTTTAGCATAGGTTTTTCTGACACGGCTCAGCCTCCGCAATTCCTACTGCTGTAGGGAAGCCGTGGTAACTTGAAGCTCCGAAGTCACTCGCAGGAGCACATCTCTATCAATAAAATCCTTGTTGCAAAGCCAAGTAAGAGCAGCCCCATGGGGGCTGCTGGCTTTCACCGAGGAGGTTCAAGGACTGATGCCGGCAGTGCTGGCAGCCTGGAGTCGAGAGGTCTGGAGCAGGTGAGCTGGGCTGGGAGTACGAGCCATCTGGATTGTCACTGAGGGGAGATGTAAGCAAGCAGCATGGCTCTAGTTCTCCTTTATACAAGTGTGTCCCCTTGCTCTGTGGCAAGGTTTTCTTCTATTTAGACCTCTTCTTCCTCCCCTCCAAAAATGTGGTGCCCTTGGGTACGCAAGCTTTGTCGTCTCCCTCAGTTACTATGGTGTTACTACGGAAAAGCAGCTCATCTCGTAGCTCCTGGAATGATCTACAATTTGGGTTTGCAGCCATGTAACCCTGGGCCATGGGCCTGTGTCCATCCCTTGTCCTGCCTTTCCCTGTTTGTGTGTTGGGATGGGTGTGGAGGCAGCATCATTTACAGGACATGGCTCAGTCCCATGGGAGCCTTCTCCTCGTTACCAGCCTCAAGGAGCCCGCTGCTCCTTGCAAGACTGTTGCGTAGGTGCATTCCTTGCTATTTCTGAACATGGGGCCATGTCCTGGGCAGTGCTGAGTATTGGAAGACCCACTGGTGTTATCCATTCCAGAGGCTGGGCTGCCTTCTCCCTTCCGAATGCATTAGCTCCCACAGAAAACTGTTGGGAATGGAAACAAATAGTGAGGGCCTGTGGAAATCTGTGCAAACCAAAGGCAGGAGATGGGAGTATATGTCTCCCCCCAAGCCACCGTCCTGCTCAGACCCCCAGCTTGCCCACTTTGCTGCAGCGGCTCTCTTGCTTCTCATCTCCTGGTAGTTTTTCTTTCTGTCTTTTCCACCTGGTTTCCATGTAAAAAAGCACAAGAGAGATTCATCCTGTGGAAAGGTCCTTGGTTTGCTGAGAGTTTATGCCAGTGATTGTCACCCTTGTTCTTGCAGGGAGCTGGCACGTCCCTGAAAAAAGGGATTTACTTGAGAGAGCAGATGCCCAGAGCAAGGTCCAGGTTCCCCTTTCTTGATTGTCCTAAGGATGATTTGTCCTGTGCAGACTCTTAAGTCACCCCACGAGGTGCTTCTCTTTTTGCATTAACTGCACAGGAGCTCTGGATGGTTATGTTTGTAACTTAGGCACATGTTCTAGGTAGAACTAGTCTAGTCCTATGATGGAGGCTAATTTGGAGAAGATCCTGCTTGCTGGTGCTTCATGGTCTTTGTGGTGAAGGTCTGCAGCATCTCTCCCTTTTGTAGCTATGGTGGCTTTTCTGCTTTGTTGAGTAGGAGAGGGCCGATGTTACTAATTAAAAAGGAAAAAAGTAAGTCTTGTACTTCTCCCCTTCTTTGTTTGTTTGTTTTTTCTCTTTTTTTTTTTCTGGACAAACGTTATAAATAACAATGCTTAAAATGCAAATGGAGTGATGAGTTTTCGTGAAGTGGCTGGAGAAGCCCTGCTTGAATGAGGACTGTGGTGGAGTTCGAGGAGCCGGTGATGACACATGGCACAAGAGCAGAGCTGAGGCGGCTGGGCTGTCACCAGATGCAGTCACAGGATGAGGACATTCTCATGCATTTCAAAGACTTCATGGTTCTCTCTCCTCTCCCCTTTCAGAGGGACACTGTGTGACCTTCTCCTTTTTCTACGTTCATGATGGAGTGAGGTTTAACTGAACTCCCTTTTTATCTATGTGCACTTCACTCCTTATTCCTACTTAATTTTTAGTTTTAGATATAGAAAATTGGGGAATGACCATTCTAAACTTTGCATTCAATTGCAGTAATGGCTTTTGTAATGTTCATCCAGTTGAATGTGAGCGAGTGCTGCCCTCGCTGTTCCAGCCAGCCCCCCCCATGTGTTTTACCACTTGCTTGGGGGGAAAAAAAATATGAAACAAAATAGCATGGTTGTTAGGGTTACAACAGTTTCCATTATAGCTCCACCCAAACACTCCTGCCCAGTTGTGCTCAGAAAATTCAATTTGGATGATGGGGCTTCCCTGCCTGCTGTGTGCTGGGCTACTCAAGGGGAAGGGGAAGAGTTTTGGGGTTTTTTCTGAGATGCTTGAGAGGGCCACATTGGTAATAGGGTGGGGAATGAACCCTGGTGTTTGGCTGGCAGAGTGTCCTTAATAAAGAGCCTGGGTGGGACAGGTTTAAATAACGAGCACTTAAAAATTCACTGAGGCAAGAGGCAGAGGAATCAGTTCAAAGGGGTTTCCAGCTCTCTGCTGTTTGTGTTAATATCTTAACTCTTCTTCTCTTGTACAGGTGTCTTGACATTGTGTTCAAGATGCCTTTTTTGTCCTACAGGTACAAAGGGGATCAGTTTGCTCCTATGAGAAGGATAAGAAGGGAGCTGGTTGCTCCTGGAGCCTGACTTGGCGTGTGGGATGCGTGAGCATTCTCTGCTCTCATGCTTCGATAAATAGAGGTTTTCATGAGACTTATAAAAACTTCTCTTACGGAAATAGGTCAAGCAAATATTTATTTCCCTAAGGTGTCGTGCCAGTATTGCACAAATATTTGAATGAGTAGTGATTTTATTTTTCCCTGCTTTATTTCTTTTTAAGCAAATTCAGTGCTTTCTCCAGTGGTGGAGAGATGCATTAATAATTGTATGCAATCAGTCCTGTTGTCTTCTCTTCCCATCTGAGAGTCTGCACTTCTCCTGTAGATACATCCTCTACAATTGCAGTTCTGTAAATCAGAAGTCGTGACAATTTTTCCTTTATATCCAGGTGCTTATCTAAAGCTGGAGGGATATTTTTTGTTATTTGGAGGAGTTCAGGTCAGTGGTGGGGCCAACTGTCAAAAAAACCAACACTACCAGAATAGAGCAAATCTTAACAAAATGGTCATACTGGTGATTTGCTTTCCTGTCCTGCAGCCCCAGCTGTGGTATTGCTGGTGTCCTTCTGGAAGGCAAGTCCAATGGGTGGGTTGTACCACAGATGGCGAGTATGGTTATTGCCAAATAGTTGTGCCCTGCTGTCCAATGGAGTTTGGTTTTCTGTCTTTCCTTAATAATCTGGAATTGGAGGGTGAGACCTGTAGGTCTTCAAACAGGGATTGAAACTTGTCCGCTTTTAAAATGTTAAGAATAAGGAGTTTAATATAAGGGGACAACAATTAGGCTTGAGGGCTTTAATACTGGATCCTGTAGCTCTTCATCTTCACATCTCAGCACAGGAGTAGCAGGGATCTTTGTAGTGCACTGGAGTACTTTGAGTATGCTTTGTGTATGCTTTGTGTAAGAGGATGTTCAAGATGAGGTTCTCTTGGATGCTTTTTGATGTGTAGCATATTTAATGATTTGAGGTTTTGCGTGCCTGTATTAAGCATTCAACTGTATCCCTGGCTCGCTCGTACCTGTGCAGAGAGCAGGCTTCAACAGCTGGAGACCTTCCTGGTGGCTCCAGGTCCTGCCTTGGGGCATTGGTACCACAAGGGCCATGTCAGCCTCTGCTGCTTGTCAATGCACCAGGCTTTCTCTTGAAGTCTGCGTTGAGTCTTCTGGCTCTGGTCAGCTTTATAGAGGTGTTCACCCATAAACTAGCACTTCCAGCTCGGTCACTTTGGAGACCTTGATGGGTTGGATGTGGAACCAACAGGGCTTCTTGACATGAGGGTTTTTAGTGGCCTTGGAAAATGTTTACCCAGCTCTGGTTGTGTGTCCTCTTTGCGTTGAGGTTAACTGACTCTTAATGTGTGTTCCTCGCTGTAGGGTGGTCATCAGAGACAACTCATCCTGAAGTGCATCCAGGAGGTTATGTGAGCCTGTTGTGTTGTACTTTGGCTTAAGTGGGATGTAAATGCAGACTCCTCTCCTGAAATGTGTTCTGCTCTTTCCTTCTTTGCTAGGAATCGTTTCCATGTCGGAAAATATTTAAGATGAGGGGAGTGTCTCTGTTTTATAGAGGCAGAGCTAATTTACAAACAAAATCTGGGCACAAAGCCCCTCAGCTGTGCTAGTAGAGGGGAAGCAGACTTGTGGTCTGGACTCAGAGGAAGCAGATGAATGTGAATATTTCATTAAGACCATAATCCACCTGTTAGATTCTGCTCCTCCGGTCCTGTGTCTACCGTGAAGTGCAGCGGATGTTTGAAACAGCAGCCTGCACTCCCTGCTCCAGTGTCTGGCATTTTTGTGTTGCTTTACAGGCAGGAAAGAGACCGAGGGTGATGTAGCAGCCACTGCAGGTTTGCAGGTCTCTTGCTTTTAGCCTTTTTCTTTCCACAGCTGATGTGTGTCAGTGTTGTGGTGGTGTCCTACTCTCCCAGCCTGGGCTGATGGTGCTGAGCTGCGTTTGCTCTGCCTTGTGCCAGCACTATTTTTGGAGATTTTTTGCCATCTAGGATAGATTTGGTTCTGTTTTCTTTTTTTTTTAATTGTAATTTTCAACAGACCTGTTGTAGCTGAAAGGATGGGGGTGGGAAGGAGCCTTTGCTTTCAGGGGTAGTTCCTCAATAAACACCACTGCAAGGCAAATACGAAGCCCCTTGTGTGCTCAGAGCTCTGTTGTTGACAAGACTGGTATGTTGACATGCATGCTTCCCCAGGTTAAATGAGGTTGTAAATGGTATTTGAGATTCACAAGCAAAATTAGGGATCTCTCTGCAGGGTACCTTCCAAAGAGGGTCTCCATCAGGGAGCTACTCTAAACTGGGAGACCTGGTGGCTGGAGAAGCTATGCATTGCTGATGGGTGTCATGGGCACATGTTGCCCTGTCTCTCTGGCTTTTCTGGGGTAAGGGTGAAGCCACCCAAGTCCATCAGAACTGCTAATGGGGCAAGGGCCATCATGGGATGTGTCTATCATTGCCACTTCTGCTCCCCACTCACACAAAACCCTGTCCCTACCTCAGCATGGGTGTTTCAGCATTGCTGGAGTCCTGGGCTTGGAAGTGGGGCTTTATTTCCTACATGTGGGGAGGTCTTCCTTCCTAATTGCAAATGTTGGCCAAGTAGGAAAGGGTACAGTGGAGGAGTGAGGCAGCGGAGGATGCTGTGAACATGAACAGCAGGGATATTGATGAGCATGGAGGGCTTGTTTTGTCTTCCCAAAGTGTCTTCTCTGAAGATATCATTCCTGTTCTGCCCCTTAATGCTTGGAAGTGCTGCCTTGTGCATCTGTTCTGCTGGGGTTGTGTTTGTCAGGTCCTTGTAGGCATGAGACTCGGAAGAAAATGTTTTAAAAAAATATTGAATTTAAAATGCCATTGATTTCTTTTCCTATTTTTCTTCTAATTTAATCAATTCCCTACTGTGCTGTAAATTCCAAATGTGAATGGGAAATAATCCCACCAGTACAATAATTAGCATGTAACCAGCAGACGAAGAAATCCCAAACTGCTGAGCTGATTGGTGAATGCTGACTATTTTCCGAATTAATTTCAATAATCACGTCTCCCATTAAAAAGAAGACAGGGTGGTGGAGAAGTCTTAAATTTTCCTCAGGCTCAATGTAGCGAAAAATGCTATGTGCAGTGTAGCTATTCTCCATGTGATTATAAAAAAGACATGGAGGGAGGTCCTTGGAACTGAATTGCAGATATGAGGTATTGCTAATTTTGCAAATAAGATGCTCAATTTCAGCTGATGTTTTGCGGCGATAAATAGAAATTTTAACTGAAATATCCATAATTTTATGTAGGTATGTGAAGGTAAATAGTCTGCTGGAAAAAGAAAACATTCCCTTGCCGTGGTGCTTTGCAGGATGCAAAAATAAGTCCACTGGAGGCCATTAATAGTGAAGTTTGTTTCTGTATTTACCACAAGTGCAAATGTTTTAGTGTTGTGCTTGGAAGGGAAGGATGGAAATCAGTGTTTGGGAAGGGATGATTTCAGAGTGTCCAGGGGCTGGGCACCCTCTTACCACAGGGATCTGCAGCTGTTTTCTACCCTGCCTTCCTCCACTGCTTTTTTTGGCCAGTTCTGCCCCAAAGGTGGGGTCAGAGAAATCCTCTCTCTGCCTTGATGCCTCCATGGTCCAGGCAGCCCCAGGAAAAGTCACCCCTGCAGAGTTGTACCTGGCAGCTGGTGTAATTACACACCTGAATTCACATTCAGTATTAGCAGAGATGATTTTATCTCCTAATGATGTTTTTCTCCCTCCTAAAGCAGCTCCTGTGTCCCCTGGCCACCTCACCCTCAGGACTTATTTTCCAATAGCAAAGCACAGGGGATGCTGTTCCCAGGTGTTGATCCAGAGCATTGCTATAGAGATGGGTTTTCGTTCCAGTTTAAACTTAATTTTTGCAACATTTGCTAAGTTGTGATACAGCTCAGTGCTTGTAGACCTACAAATATTTTATTTAGAAAAGCAAGGGATGATTTGATGACACCCTGATCCCACAAGAATTGAATGCAAGTGTACCACATTGCTCTGCAATGGCAAGAAATCCCAGGGTGTTTAATGAAGCAACTTTTGTATTGAAGTATTTGCAAAATTAGGGCAATTGGAGGTGTCTGGGATGTGAAATTCTCACTTTGGCATCAAGCTTTTGATCTGGTGTGGATGGGGTAAATGATGCCCTGGTTTTGGCGTGGGGAATGAGAACCACTCTGGGCCACCCCATGTCTCTCTGGTGGCTGGGAGAGAGACCAGGTCCCAGAGAGCATCCCTGCCACGTCCTATCCCTCCCAAAGGCTCAGGATATGGTGACGTTGTCAGTTGTTATTTAAAAAAAAATAATAATAATAGTCAGGCCAGTCCAAGTGCTTTGAATCAGTATTTATTATTTTACAAAGTCAAGCCCGGCGCTCTGTGGGAAGGTATGCAAGCCAATCACCACGGTATTTTCTTTGCGTATTTTCCTAATGTTAGAGACAGTCTCAAAGAAGTATCGCATTGTTTCATTTCCCCTCCACACTTCATGTTTTTCTAAAAATAAAAGCTAATGTCAACAATCCCAAATAACGAGTGAGTGAATGTGCACGTCCTGCACCCGATTAATATATCTTTTTTTTCTAGTGGAAAGCAAGATTGAGCTGGTAATCACATTATGAGCTGTGGATAAAAATGTATCTTTTAAATCACCTCACTGATGGCTTTTTCTTTTCGGCTTTTTTAAATGCCATTAATTAAGGTAGAGGCTGAAAATAATTTTGCAAAACAGAGACCAAGAGAAGTCACTTGAGGCGAGTAAACAAACTGGGGGTTTTTATGAAAGCCAAAAAACTGGCCTGCTGCTGCTACGTGTGTTCAGGCTACCTTAAATACAGAGTCTCCTTCAGTGCTGACAGGCATCTCAAACACCTTTTGTAATAAATCTCTAATTATGGCTTAGTGACTCTGTAGGTTCTCTGGATTAACTTGGGAATATTGCACCAAAACCCAGAGAGAGTATTTATATTTTCTGTGGCTGATGGGTAAACCAGATTTAGAGTGTGGTGAGCGTGGTACAGTGATGTATTTATAGAGTATTATAGAGTTCTGCTTGCTGCTGCATGATACAGTTTTGGGGTTAAACTCTGCATTTTGGGAAATACTTCCCAAATCCAGATGCCAACTGAGCTGGTTGGAAAAGGGTTCGGCTGGTGGCCAGCTCCTGCAGCCCGTCACTATTTTCTGACCTCTGGCACTTGGCTTAAAGCCCAGCACTCAGAATCAAGGACTTCGGTGAAAATATCAACTTTTTAAAGAAAAAAAAACAAAACCAAAAATCCAAAGCTTTGTGGTTACAGAGAAAAGCTGGAAAAGGGGACTTCTTGGGCAGAAAGAGGTATGGAGAAGCCCTTTTCCCACTATACCACAGTGGCCTGGTTATTTCCCAGTATCCCAGACCAGGAACCGTGGCGTCTGGGGCTTGACTTACGGTTTTAGAAGTTGGCATGGCTGATACTGGCAAGTTGATTCTTTTCTCCTCCATTTGTTTATTTCTCTCTCCCTTCATTTTAATACCGTCTCCTGGGAGATTCCAGCTGAAATCTGTTCATTGCTGAGATGTTTCTCATCCCTTGCGCCGTGGATGCCGGGTCCAGTTTGGCTGTGGTTTGTTTCTGGCGTGGAAGGGAAGAGCAGCAGGACAGAGGAGCTGTGTTTGCCCTTGGATATCTGTGCATATGTCCCTGCAAAGATGCCCTGTAGCTGTTGCACACTTGTGTTGTGGGCTTGGCCCCTCTTCTACAGAAATAGCAAAGCTCTCCATCCGTGCCACCGGGGCTTGTCCTCCATCAGGACGAGCCTGATGAACCGGCCTTGCCACGCTGCTGAGTCAGTGTGGGATATTATTTTCATTTATATTTCCCTTTCAAGCTTAAATTAGAAGTTTGTGAGACTGCTGGTCTGATCTGATGGTTGCAGATAACAGTGTACGGCTTTCTGCTGGTCCAGGAGCTCTTGGAGAAGTCTGGCCCATGCTACGGGATAGGGAGAGACCACAGGGGCAAGGACTGGGAGATGGGGGGGGGGGGGGTGAGGGAGAGCAGGGCAAGACCTCCTGCTTTTTTTTCTTTTTGGCAGGGCTGGTGGCCAGATCAGCTCAGTAGCCCAGAACACGTACCCTGTCTAGGCAAGCAAAACATCCCTGTTCAGCTGGGCTCCAAAGTCCATGCTTGCAGCCACACGAGACCTCCGTGGGTCTGATCCCACACGCGTAGTTGAGCGCTGAGCGATGCGGCACTGGGGACATCTGCTCTCCCCGGCGCTTGCAAAGCATTTGTTCTGAGGATGATTCCGTGGCTGAAGTTCACAGCATGGTTCCCCCTAAAAATCTTATGAAGTCACCAGTGAGATTCTGCAGAATCCTAAAGCTGGATCAAACTAAGTGAAGATCCATCAAACTTTCTGCCTGGCCATCAACCCTTGAAAATCAGAATCATATTTGCACTCCTGCTTGAGAGTTTTCGTCCAGAATCCTGTCTAGACACTTATCTGTCTGTTTTCTTTTTCTCCCAGATGAAATCTGAAGCTCTCATGACCCCAAGAGCTGAGGCTTTTCCTAGCTAAAACTCTCAGCAAGAGCATCTTTTATTTCTCCAAATATTTTGAAGCTTGTGATAAAATTGCGAGGCTTCAGCAGTGCCAGTTTGGGTGCTCTTTGTGTGCCAGACCCTGCTGAATACTTCTTTTATCGGAGATTTGTAACAGTAGCTGTTGGAGGGGGAGCTTCAGGGGAGAAATGCTTTCAGAAGAATGCCTTTATAAAGGAACGCTGTCCTAAAAAAAAAAAGTGCCTTATTGGGGGGGGGGAACAAACAAACCCCACATTTTTCTTGTGTTAATAGTGTAAAAATTGCCCGTTAATTTGGGCAAATAAGGTTTTGCTTCCATTTCTAGACAATTTTGTTTGTCATCTCTGTACAAGCAAGCACTGTCATGCTCCAGGCATAATTTTTTTTTTTTAGGGAAAAGAAGACATTTAGATTCTGACTAAGAAATGCCAAAATCCTTGTTTTGTGTAACTCTCCACAGGCTGAGCCCCTGCCAGGTCTTTGCAGGAGCTGGGATCGGGACCCAGCTGGCAGTTTGCTCAAGACACGGCTTGTTTGTAGTGGGTAGAGCAAACTGGGAGGACCAGAGATGGGTCTGTTCATCTGCTTCACCTCAAGTAGAAAGAGAGTTTCAGGAGCAGACAAGGCAGTGGGGTTTCTGAGCAGCAAATGGAGTAGTAAGGAAGGATGTATGCCCTCTGGGCGGGGGCTGCGGGGCTCTTAGCTGCTCTGGATCCCACTGACTCCTTTGTATCCACTGTTGAGTTGAACTGTTTCAGCTCTCTGCAAGAGCCGGCTGTTTCTCCGTGGCAGAAACATGAACTTGTCCCTCCCGTGTGTTTGCCTCACAAGTAAAAAAGGGTTTCCTTTAAAAAGAGGATTTTTCATTGGAAAACTTGTTTTAAAATTATACCGATATCTGAAAGTGTTTTGGCTGCTGTGTTACAGCCAACACCTAAGGAGAGGGAGCGTGGCACTTTGCTCTGTTTTCAGTTTTGGTTCGGATCATCATACACTGTTCTTAAGTAGCCATTTACTCTTTTTCCCATCTCTTTGGCACAGAAGCAAGGGAATAAAACATTAAAAGAGGAATATGATTATAATCCCTTAAAAACTGATGGAGAAATTTGGCAGTGGTTGCAGCCCATAAATGTAATACATAATATTTTATTCATTTTTTAATATGATTAGATTTCAAGCTGACAGTTTAAATGGCAAATTACATTAAAAAAAGGTACTGTGGACAGCATGAAAACTGCCAGTGTGGTTTTTCTTTGCTAGCTGTGGAATTTTCAAGGCCTGTGCACAAGAAATAGGATCCTTTGCCTTTAACCAAGCTGAGTGCAGAAGCTGAGAGCAATGAGATCCCTCGTATTAATAATTTGTATTATAATAGTGTCATCACTGCTGGCTTCCAGGCTTTTTTATACCTGAGTTAATTGCAGTGCTGCCTGTCCCAGCATGCTCGGAGGGGTATGTGTGTGGAATTCTCAGTCAAAGGGAATTTGTTTTTTTTAAAAAAACCCTTATTTTTGCTTTTGTTGTCCCCTTGCTCCCGCAAACCCTTTGTGAGAAGGAGCAGTAATTGCAGCTGAAAGAGGCTGGATGTAAGCACAGAGGAACTGTTCAGATTTGTTATTGAACATATTGACTGTTTAAATGCATTATTCAGCATGGAAAGCAGATCCCAGAAGACTGACAGAGTTCCCTATCCCAGAATATCCCAGCTCACAGCGGGAGCTGGAGCTAATGATGCAAACCCCTCCAGGCAGTGCAGGAATGAAGCCGCAGCTTCCCACATCCTGTAGGATGCTGTGGACTTGAGATTTTTGGGCGCAAGGGAAATCAGTACTCTTCTGTTTCAGTCCAGCTGGATAATTGCACAGATTATCAGGCCTTGTATAAAACATGTAACAAAGTGATGATTTCTGCTCTCAAAGAATAGGCAGTAAAATCTAGATACTTGTGTCTCTTGTGGTTCTCAGAGCATCCTTATGGGCAGTGAAATGAAAATAAGAGGAGTGGGAGTCTGTTCTACTGTTTCCTTTTCTTGGAGCAAGAAAGTGGCTGTCGTTTGCTGAGCTTTCGTGCTTGTTGCTGCCTACAACTCTTGTTTTAAATCCAACCTGAATAGTATTGAAAATTTTTAAAGCTCTACAATAGGAATTTTTAGCTTAAGGGGGATAATTCCATAATTCCTTCTTTGTGATGGGAAAAAAATAATTGAAGTAGACATGAATTGGACTGTGTCGCTATCTGTTTCTAAATTTGTGGAGATTGGGTGTAAAATTCGTCTCTTCTTAGCTGAAAATAAGCATCCCTGGAGTAAGTAGGTACGTGGTGCAGAAGGCTGGGTGAAGGTGTCCTCTTCTGGCTCCAGCAGGAGAGAAGTCGTCAGCTGGAGGAGGTCCAGAGGGGAGTAACGAGATTGGCTGAGGTCTAGAAACCACTGGTGTGACCAAATCTGAGATGTTTGGCTCTAGGGGGTGGAGGAAATATATCTTCAAGTGCCTGAAAGGGAAAGTGGTGTTTGCTTTCTGTGTTCACAGTGGATAGGACGAGAGATCACGGTGCTAAAATTGTAGAGAAAAACATTCAGATTAAATACTGGGCAATGCTTTCCCTTAAAGGAACAACTGGGTTTGATGGCCTGAAGAGCTTGTGGAGCACCAGTTGTTAGGAGATGAAAATGGCTTGGAAATACCTTTCTAATATTTTTTGACCATTCTTGCACGATATGCAGTTCATTCTCCTGCAAGTGGGAGTTGTCTCAGTGCTGTCCTGTGCTCTCTTCCTACAGTAGTGGAGGGGTGAGGCTGGAAAGGGTTGGTTTTAGTCTAAAATAAGTGTGGGCTTTATGATGTTGTGGGCTTTAAATTTTCAGGCACTTAAAGAGATTGAAGTGGCTAAAGATGATAGAAATTTGCATGCCTCTACAAAAGCAGATGTTGGCTAGAAATATTTTATGCCCTTTGATTCTAAAATTGAATGTTATGGATGGTAAATTGTATGCCTTCTTCTCTAGATGATACAGCCTTACCAGGACACGGGTTCACTTGAGCTGGAAGACAAAGAAAGGGGGTGTGAGTGATGTTGCCTTTAGTATAGCTGTTTTTCTTTAAAGAAATATCAGTAAAGACAAGTTTCCAGCTCTGTGTAAATACTGGAGAAATAGCAACAGCCACTTTAGAGATCCTAAATGGTAGCTTGTCAATCCTTTAATTGTACCTTGGGAGTGGGAAAGTTTTTAAAACAGCATCCCACACACCGCAGAAGCTGCAGGACTGGATGGTCTCTGCTGGGAGGTCCCATGTGGCTGAGAAACATTTCCTTCATGCGAGTCCTTCTGCAGTGCCCTCTGCACACTATTTCCTTCAAGAGTCTTATCAGAGATGCCAGTCTGATGCCAGCTAAGCTATGTTTTTCTGTAGGGAACAACAGCATTGTAGACAAGAGCAGGGAGCAAGGTCTGTGCTGTTGATTCACTGATAAAGTACAGTTTCTCAGGCCAGGTAAGATGTGCATCACTCCACATCACCTTTTTTATTAGATCCACAGAAATCAACTCAGGTCTCAAGGTATAAATGAGTTTTTTGCTCCTTGCTAAATACAACAAGCATCATTAATCAACTTCAAGACCATCCATGAGAGCTGCTAAATCGTAACTGTTGTAAACCGGACTGTGATACTTATTGAAGGGAACTGGTGGCTCTGGCAGACTGTGGAAATTCCTGAGACAGAAGGACCCCAGCATATCATGGCTGTGAGATGCTGGGATTTTAATATGTGAAAGAAGTTAGGAAAAAAAGCTTGCCTTGGGCGTCCTTGTTGCCGTTCCAGTTTCAGCGATAAGCGGCTGCGCTGTTTGCGTGTGCTGCTTGGAGGAAGCCCCAATCTGTGCCCCTTTCCCCCAGCTCCCTCCTGTATTATTTTACTTGAAGCAGCAGCTTCAGGCAGTTCAAGGAGGAGCTGCCAGGGTAGCAGTGGCTCACGGTGCCAAATTTGCAGGGGTTTTGCGCCATGTTTCAGAACAAGGTTTTTGGAAACTCAGATTTTTCTTTGCCTCCAGCTTAAGTCTCTCTAAACCACCTTTAATTTCAGGAAGCGCAAAGCCGCTCAGGCTGCTGTGATCAAGGTCATTCCTCTTAATTTACGTACTCCAAGGATCATGAAAGCTTGTTTATTAAAGTCCTAAGCATATGTTGAATACCTAAAGGAGTGTGTGAATTGTATTAAACGGAGAGAGCTTGTATAATAAAGGGAGAGGAGCAGCAGTGTTATCAAAGGAGGAATGGCAGATAAGCAGCCATGGCCAGGCTGTTATCGCTTGGTTTGGGAGATGGTGGTGTTGTGCAAGTCATTGCAGGACATTTACACAAATTGCTGGAATAAAAATCCACTCCATCAGCAGTCTAGTATTTGCTTCTTCTTATATGTTAAACTTTTTTCTGGCATAGAAAAGGTTGTCACCTGTTGTGTCAAGGTCCTGGCATTCAACACTGGGCTTTTTCCAAGTATGATGAAACCTAATTGGTTCAGAATAAGCCTTCCCTTCATTTCAGAGGGGAGAAAAAAAAAGAAAAGCAGGGAAAAAGAAAAAGCTGTGCCATCTAACAGCATTTGCAGCATTTTTTTCTTGTTCTCTGAACTCTTGTGATTTCCCAGACTTGGGGCTGAATTTTCCCTGTTTTGCGCTCGCTTTGCATTTCTCATTAATTAAATTGGGGAAAAAAACATAGAGCAAATGACACAGAGCACCCAGTACTGTGGGGCTGGGGGAGCTTTGTCCAAGCATGGCTCTGAAGCAAGGAGCGTTGGGACACTTGAGTGCTTAGCAAATGCAAACCTTTATATGTCCTTCAACACTTATTCAGTTCCTTTGCCTTTTATTAAATTGTCATTTCTTTTTTAACTCCTGCTGGGGCTCAGTCTGTGCAGTTACAGCCAGAGTGGATGTTGTTTGTCTGCAGGATTTTGGAGAGGTCAGGGAGCACCTTCCCAAGTTGCAATGCATCTTTGCTAGTTATTTGGTTAATTCTCTCCATGCTGCTTATTTACTTATTTATTTTAATCAAAGCAATTCACTGATTGTGAGTAAAGGGTACGGTCAGCAGGATCCAAGCTGAGAAGCAGATCAGCAGGGCTTTGGCAGGGGACTTTAGCCTGAGCACACACGCTGGCTGAAGCACAGAGACACTTGGGACGTGTTGCTGAGAGAAGAGAACCTGTCACTGGCCGTGCTCTGGCAGGACCAGCTAGCGAGCCTAAATTTTCCTTTACTTGGCAATCATAACATGATTTTCCTATTTTCCATCCTTGTTACGAGCTCTGGCTCACCTTTTCTCAGGGTGACTCTTTGTTTTTCAGTGTACTGTTTTCTCCCCGGGTCTGAACTCCATCCCAGAAATCCACTTGGCTGCTTATCCCTTTAGACTGTTAAGTTTAGAAATTATGAAATACATCGGGCTGGCTCTGCTGCTTCTCCAGGGAAGCAGGGACTGGATGGCAGCAGAGGAAAATGGAGAGGAGAGCAGAAGCCCACGGCTATAAGCAAAGCTGCAGGTTATACATAGCTATGGCAGTGTTGGTCGGGATGCTGTGATCACTTCTCTTCGTGTGTTCTCGACCACCGAGGTTTCCATTCCTGTGAACGAATCCAACCCATGAGCAGCGGCCGAGAGCTGGGGAGAAGCATCTTCCCTGGTTTCCAGCCCACTGCAGCTGGGAGGATTTTACCTTTACTGGGTTGAGAACAGGGCAGAGGGGTGCTTGGTGATTAAATTCAGTAAACTTGGTTAACTTCAGATAAGTTAAGAGGGGGGGGGGGGTGAAATCAGAGGTGTGTGTTTTGGGGTGCTTCAGTGAGGATGTGCTGAGGGAGCCTGGTGGGGTTGATAGTATGAGCTGGGAGAAGCCTTAAACAAATAACTGTTTTATTTTTAGCCTTTGCTGACCAGGGGTTGCCTTCTCCTTCAAAGGTGCAGCAGTAACTTTTGGTGTCACGTCTTCTCTTGCAGCCCTGAATCCCGACACAGCTGAAGTGACTGCAGGCACTTTAAAGATGTACATGAGGGTGGAGGAGGAAGTGGAGAAGGACAGGCTGAGGACGTGGTCCCTTGTGCAGGTAGGTTGCTGTTGCCATCTCAGGCTCCATGCACAACATGGACCATGGACCATGCATCTTTCTGTCTTATGTAGTCTGCAGTGAGAGAAGTGGTGTATTTCTGTGCATTGCAGGACTCTCCTGTGAAGGCTGGTCTAGGCCGATGGCTCAAATAAGTAATTATACAATGGTTTGCTCCGTTAACCTCTGAACCCTGCTCTGTGCTCAGTGTGGGTCATGGTTGCGCTCCCAGGGCTCTCTGAGAAGGGGGCAATTTTTTTGCTTCTGAATGTCATGCTTTGGACATAACAGGGCTTGATGTCCTGTGCACTTTTACTCTACTCCTGGCTGATGCTTCTCTGTCTTTGTTCTAGACCATTGATTTTTTTTTCCCCCACCCCTAAGAATCCATATAACTTAATAAATATTCATCTATCCCATTTTGTGGATGAGGGGTCAGGAGAGGGGTGCTTTTTCCCCTTGGCTTCTGTGGGTGGAAGTGGTGTGTTTGGAAGAAGAAACTGGATCTCGTATCAGAGCAAAACCATTTTATTTGTAAGAAATGAAGCTCTCTGGTTGAGCATTGCTGAGCAGACTGGTGGGGAATTTATTCACCCAGTTCATGGCTGTGTGATAAATGACAGTGTCCCCATGGAAATGGGTTTTTCAAACACTACAGTGTTTTCTACCCCGCTTGTGGCATGCCTGGAGACAACTTGTGTTTAGACTTTATTAAATAATCAGGGTTGGGAGTACAACAACTGAACTGGTGCTGTTTGCTGTAGCTTTCTTGATACACTTCCAGTTCTGCAGGCTAAATCCAGTCTGTAAAATTGGTAGGAATAAACTAATGGACCCTGCTGAGGCACACAGTATGCTGGGACCCACTTGCACCTCAGCCTTCTGAGAGCTGTCCTCCTTGAAGCCACCTCAATTAATTAATTTGAGGACCCACATTAGGTGGATCCCCAAATACCTTATGGCAATAACTTGCAGACACAGCAGGCATTCTTGCTCTGTGGGTTGTCTTATCGTTAAAGATGGAGACCGGCAGGAGGAAGAGGGAAAAGCTTTTGTAGCTTCCCTCTGGCTTGGTAAACACGGTTGGGGCCTCTTGGGAGGGAGAGCAGGGAGGAGGAAATTAAATTTTATGTCCCGTGGTATTTCTCACTGAAAGATGGTAATAATATGTTTGGATGCTTGGTGTGCAAGGTCACTGGGTAAGTGGGAAGGATTCCTTTGTGTTACATCTGCAGAAAATAATGTCATTTGTTACTCCAGGGCTTGCACCCGGAGCAGATCGTGGCATTGTGGCAACATGTGTCATCCTCTCCGTGCGCTCGCTGTCCTGCGCTGGCACACGGAGGCTTTGAAATTTCTTCTTAGGGACCTTTAAAAACCAAACTCAGGATCTCTGCTCCAGGACTTGGCCTCTTTCTCTCCACTTCTCCTTTCCCCTCACCCTCCTCTGGTGTCCTCTCCCTCCCAATTAACTTGTTTTTAAAATCATTGTGCTATTGTGTGCATCAATATGCACATAGCCCGTCTTGTTTTTCTTTTGGACTGAAAGTGCAAAGCAAATCTGTTTATGGTTTTGGTGAGCTAATTCTTCCCCACCCTAGATTTTTAAATAGACTCTTTCTTTACCAGGGTTGCAGAGCTTGCAGGATGCATTGAAGTAATGGGAAAAATATGTTGTGTGCTAACCTTCCTTTTTTCGTAAAACTCTGTTTACAACACCCTGTTCCTAGCAGTGCGTTTGGGAAGTGCATATCTGGATGCTGAAGCAAGTAGAAGACTTGGAAATAAGAAAATGGGAATTTGATGCATTCAGGGAGGAAATGTTTTGAGTTTTCAACTGTCAGCACTCGGGTTGTGGAGCAACATCTAGTGGGCTGTGCTTTGTTGTCCCTTCAGTTATTTAGCTTCTCCTGCAAATCCCAGTTCTCAGGCTTGGCTGGTCCTTGGGCTGCCTGTTGCCTTCAAGCAGGCTTCTCCAAAGCTGGTTTTGACTTGGTCCTTACAGACGAAGGTAAGAGCAGCAAGTAATGCTCTTGGCCTGTAAATAGCCTTTTGGATTAAGGGCTTGGTATGTCACTGGTGTGTTGGAAATGTTATTTTTACCTCTTGATTTCATCCTTCCTACGAATCAATCTTAGACCTGTCTGTTGAGGTTAACAACCCTTTCTGTGTCCTCGCGGGGGTTTGCAGAGCGCAATCCTGCTCCGTGCACAGCATTTTCAGTAAGGTGTCTCATCTGCTGAGAGGCAGAGCTCAGCTCTGCTGCTGGAGCACTAGAAAACCCTGAGGGACACCAGTGTCCCCGATGTCCAGCTGGTGGCTTGGCTTGTGCAACACTTGTGCAAGAGCTCTCCTACAGCCCGCCTGCTCCGCTGCTGCACCTCCTTTCCTCAAAACCTGGGCTGCGGCTATTGTTTATTTCTACTGCAAAACTCTGAGCTGCTTGTGACAACCACAGGGCAGCAGCTCTGTGTGGAGGTGCCCATTACGAGTTCAAATGCACTTCTCCAGCTGAGCTTTGTAGGGAAGGTGTTGACCTGGCTGAGGCCTCTGAGTGCTCCTGTAACATAACTTAGCAGGAGTAGGATTTCAAAGCAAGCAAATTTTTGACATAGTTGGTGTCACATCTCTTCAGCCCTGTGTTTACAGCCCAAGGATCTGGAGGCCCATGCTACTAGTTTGGTCTTGTTGGTAATAACCTACTGCAGGTACTTCTGCTGGGCTGGTTCTTGCAGGGCTTCATGCTGATGAGACAGTGTGGTTGAACTGAGGACAGGACTCATGGCATAAAAAGCATATGGTGCTTTCACAAAACAGGGTGCTTTGCATGAAATCTCTTGTCCCAGCTACAGCACTGAACATGCTCCTTGCTGGGGTTTATGGTCAAGTGTTGTACAGTGTCAGCAAGGTCTTCTGGTGAGTAACCTTAGAGCAAAACAGGCTGGGGCAGGGCTGTCACACTAATAGGGCTGTGGTCAGGTGTTCCCAGCTGCCTCTGCTCTGCCAGTAAAGAAGAGAATGGGGAAAAGTTCTATTTTATTTCCCGCCTTGAAAGAGAAACTTGTTGTGACAGCAAATGTTCACCTGCAAATCTGCAGCAGAGCGCCAAGTAAAGAATTCCCTCCTTGAAGGCTTTGCAAAGCAGAATTGTCCTTTATCTGTGTAATTTGGTACTGTTTGGGGTTTTTTTTCTTCAGTAGAGTCTTAGTGGAGGCAAAATTCTCTTTCTCCTCTCTTCCTGTTGAGTCGATGGAGTTTGGTGCTCTCTAAGAAGGTGGTTGGGGTTAGCAATGAGTTCCCCAGGCAGGTGGCCGTAGACTTGAGTGTGGAGCTGTAAATCTGTTCTGGGAACTGACTTCTGTGATCTACCTCAGTTTTCTTGTTTACATCTCTCAGTATGTGTATCTGTAAAGTTTCCCAACTCACAGCTTAGACACTGTTTTCCTGATGCCCTTGTATCCCTTCTCCCCATCCCTCCCTTCCTACTCTTATTTCTTATTGACCTATCTGCCTGGGACATATATACAATATTAGTGTGACAAATGAAATTGCTTGTACCCAGAAAGATAAGGCTATTGGATGCTTCAATGCAGAATAAACTTCTTGGCTGGACCCACGATAGCTGTTTTGACTCCCCCCATGCAGCCTGCATTGTATTGCATGAAAGGAGAATTCCATCCTGCATGGCCCTTTTGAAACCTATTGCCCAACACTTTCACTGTTTGTCATCAACAGAATTATCTGAGGGCTGTAGATATCCATGGACGTGGTTTGATTGTCTGTTGTGTTAAAAATTGCGTCTGTTTATTGGAAGGATTTGGTTTTGCTGTTCCTGTTTGCATGTGTGTGGGCTTCGTCCCGTGCTGGAGATTAGATGCGTTTGGGCCATGGAGTGATGCTGTAGCACGGGCTCTGCGGTTCCTCTGGGCTCTGTGAGCAAGGTGAGCTCCCCCCAGAAAGATGTCGGGGTATGTGGGGAGGTGATACTGCTGGGGCTCCAACAGCAGCTGTCATCACGCCGCAGGCTTGCAGGAGCAGCCAGCCTGGATGCTCCTGAGATGCCTTCAACCAGCCCTACCTGGTGAGGGTACCCTGAATGTGTGGAAAGCTCCAGTTGAAGGCTGTTTCTGGTTTCTGTGAATGGGTTGGGGTATGCTGAGAGATATGCTGTAAGCAGATTTTCTTTAGGAAGGCAAAGAGCTGTGCCCGTGACCCATGGAATCATGGATAAAGTCCATTCTGCTGGCTTTGGAGCACCACAAACTGATGGCACACCAGGAGGCCAGGAGAGGCCTCGTGCAAAAGGAAAGGCTTTTTGATATTTGGCTAAGGCTGCAATATTCTGTTTCATCCAGAGGTATTTATGAATGAAGGTCCAAATCCAAGGTGAAACCAGGAGCTTGTAAGCTCTTACTGGAGGCCACCCTTCAACTCAATGTGATTAACGGGGGTAGGAGACCATCTCCATATCTTCCAGCTTGACCTGGAGCCTTACAAGCACTTTGGTGGTTCAGCTGTCTGCAGTGCTCAGAGTTGTCTCTTCCAGCACACTGAACATGCTGCAAATTTTATTTTATTTGATTTCCATTTTATTTTGAGCCTACTGGACTGGAAGGGAAACTCGTAATAATGCCCTGTGCCAATATAATTCAGCATAATCTCTTGACAGTGCGTTTGTATGCAGACTGGGAGGGTTTCTGACTAAAGCTGTCCCATTAAAAGGATGATCTCTGATAAATAACTAGGCTGGGGACTCGCAGGTCCTGAGTTCAATTACTTGCTTTGCTGTAAGTTTCCTGTGACCTTGGGCGAGTTATTTAAAATTGCTCTGTGCCTCGTTTCCCTTTCTGTAACACACTGGTGACAGCATTTCCCCTCCAGCCAGGAGCCGTGGCAGTGGGAAGGCTGTTTGTGCCCTTTTCCATAGCGGGTGTGTGAAGAGCCTGGATGGATTAGGCCTTTATTCTGTTCTCCTGAGGAAAACAGCACAAGATGATCCATTAAATGGTTTTATAGGTACCCAGAGAATATGCTGAGCAAGATCCTGGGGCTCCCTGTGTAATTGCACTAGCAAGGTGGTTGCTCCTCGGGCCGAGAAGCCTTCCTTAGCATCGCTTTGTTCTTCATTTAGCTTTAAATTTCTGGCCAGTTTAGGTAGAGCAGGTTTCTGTGCTCCTTTGGTTTTTGGCATGAAGTTTTACTCTAACATATTCTTCTGCATTTGCTTCTGCCTTTCTGCTTTAAACCCAGGTGGATGCTAAGGAGAGATGATGGCTTTGTGAATAAAGATGTTGGCACGTGGAGCTGCTTCCCACTGCAGTGTGCAAACGTACCTCAGGCAGATTTTCAGCTCTCCCTGCTTTGGTTTCCCCCTTTCTAGTGGGAGGTCACAGTGCTGGCCACCCCTTTTACTGCTTCCTAAATGTCATGAGAGGCTTTTCAGCATCCCTGAAATGTGCTAAAACCTCCCAGCTCAAAAGGCAGAGAGCTAAAGGGACAGGACTTGCTGGCTCCCGCATTGTACCATGAAGACCCCTTGCTGTTCCCATGGGATAAGCCCATGGGAAGTCTCCACATGACAGCCACACCAGTAGGAGCTGGTGTACAGCAGAGCTGCATGAGTAGCAATGCTGAACCTTCTTCGTGCTGATGGCATGCAGGCCCTCTTCCCTCTGCTAGAACCTGATGATCCAGGGATGGATCTGGGAATGCCGCTGGCCTCAGCACCTGCATTAGCAACTGAGCTCCAGCTGGTGTGGGATGCTGAGACTGAGTAGATGTAGATGAGCATCTTTGAGATGTGGCAGCAGGTCAGGCCTCCTGGTGTTTTTAGGTGTGTAAAAATGTTCCTGAGCAAATCTGGCTGTCCAGAAATGATGAAAATACAGGTATCTGTATTCCCCTCTGGCCATACAGTTGGGTTCAATAACTTCTGCTGGCTGTTGGGAAGCACACCAAAGCAACTTGGCAACAGAATGTAATCTGGGGCCAACTCTTTCATCTTTGGTGTGATTAGTTGTTGGGTTAGATTTTCATCACCTATGCAAGAGGCATGATACAGCAGCTGGGAAAATCCATCTCTTTTGGACAGAAACTTTGCTTTCATCTCTATTCTGCCCTTTCCAAACACTAAAACCCCAAAGCCTTTCCTCTTCAAGGTATCTTGAGTTATTTAGTGATGTGCCAGGTGGGATACTGTGAGACTGGGCAGCTGGCAACATGTGCCATCCAGAGCAGGATAACAGGTTGGGGCTGCTTCTAGACCAGAGGGTTGCAAACCTCAGACCTCAGGTAGGTCTGCCAGATGTTCCCTCAGACTCTGCCTGCAGCTGGGGACCCTCCTGAAGTAAAAAAGTGTCTTAAACAGCAACCCTGATACTGGAGAAAGATGTGATATCTTCAGGCACTTTTCTTGTCTAACCTTCTTTTCTCCTTGCATGGTCTGTGCATCCTCATGCTGGGACAATGCACATTTAAGGCCATAGACTTTTCCTTAATTTTGGGGTCTTCTAATCATTCAAGCTGCTTTGTGCACTGGGGAGGGTGAGCTCCAGACTGGCACGTGTGTATGGAAGATCACACAGGTGTGTGACTTCTGAGAGCCTTCAGCGTTGTCCCTTGGAAGTTCCTAAAAGGAGATGCTCTGGAGCAAGGCTTGGAAAGCATCCACTGGGGAAAATCTAAAATGCCATGGAAATAACTGCTGGCATAGGAAGGGAGGGATGAGGAGAAGATGCCAGGCAATGAGGAGGAGGCTATCAGCAATTTCCTCACATAGATGATCCTTGGTGAACGATTTCAGAACACCTGTGTGTGTGCTCTGGAGGACAGCAGGTGGTGAGTTGCTCACTGTAACTGGACTATCCTCCTGTGAGCAAGGCTTGGCTGGTGGGGAGCTGCAGTCCTGAGGGACTTTGCCCATGATGGCAACTTGTGTAACCTAAAAGGTGAAGGTGTCTTCTTCGCTAGCAGCTTTTCACCACTCACCAGCACTGGCCAGGTGGTGATGAGATTTGTGCCTGATTTTCGAAGGGAGAAGAGGATGAAGGCTATGGATAGGAGCAGCTGGCTCTGAATTTTTGATGTTGCCCTAGCAATTGCCGAGTCCTTTTAAAAGAGTGGCAGTACAGCTCTTCAGCACTTTAGACGCTGTAAAACCGCTGCAAAAGCACTTTCCCAGCTTGTCACTGGAAGGTATGTACAGCTTTACAGCATTAATCCAGGGAGAGGTCACTTAACAAACCCTTTCGCTCGGCTGCTCTGCCTGATCTTGGCCACTTGGGTAAGCAGCTTGGCGCAAGGATTCGTGTGATTGATCTTAAGAACATTACCCTTGCAGGGCTTCATTGCAAAACTACCTCGTCTGCTTCTGACTTGATTGGGGGCGAGTCCTGCAGACTGTGAACACTTCTTCCCCTTGCTCCCCTGATGCTCTAAACACCTATTTGCTTAATGTTTTGCCGGCAAGTGATTACGGGCTTGTGTAGGGAGGGAGTTCCTGCTGTCCTGAGCTTTATCCAGCGTGACATGCTGTCATTCTGGTGCAATATCATTCAGATGCTTCCAAGTCTGCTCTCTCCCAGCCCAAGGAGGAAAGTAGGTGTGTGGGGGACCACGTTCTGCTAATGTGGCTACGATTTGGGCTGCTGCTGTGGAAATGAAAGGCTCCATCGTGCCATTACCAAGCCCCGAGCTGCACGGTCATATCTCCATTCCTGTATTTGCAGACTGCCTGCTGACACAGCATAAACGTTATTCTTACATTATGGTCCCCTCCGCTGACAACTCCTCTGCAGTTTAGTTTATCCTGCTGTTTTCTTAGTTATGTTAAGCAGAGTTAATAATATATACTGTGCTGTTCAACCTAATGATGATGATGAATGTTTTAGACTGGTGTAACGAGGCCACTCTTCATTTATTTCAGAAAAAGGAGGAGGAAGTCTTGGATTTCTGTTTTTCTGAGGTTGTAATATAGGCTGTGATGCTTCTGGTGGTGTTATCCATGGCATACTTTGCAGTGAGAGCTTTTCTATGTTCCTGTGAGTGGTGGGGAAATTCTAGGTTTCTGAAAGACAGCTTTTGTCCAAAGGCTTCAGGTTAAATCAGCTCTAACGAAATGAAAGCCTTCGAACAGGCAGACTGATTTGGGGGTTTTTTAACAGACTCTTCATTGGTTATTCCCTTATTCCCCTGGAATGATGTTGTTCCCAGTCTCGTCTAACTTGCACATTTGTTTGTGAAGGGTGGGATGGTTTTAAGAGGGCAAAACGCAGCAGTTGGCTCTTCTTTAAGCAGCATAATAATAGAAAACAGGCACAAATCCTTTCCCTTTTTTTTTTCCATCACTCACCTTTATGTCACTTCTCTGCATGTGTGATTTGGGAAAATAAACCAGCTAATAGTAAACTCTTTTTGCTGTGGCCACAAAAAGTCCTGGGACCGGTCCACATTTGTGGGGGGAGGTATTCTTTTTTGAGCAGTTTGTCTGGATTTTTGGAAGAAATATTACTCGATGGTCTCTGTAAATTACACAAGTGGCCAGAAAGCTCTTACATACCTGCGCAGCAGAAGGTTCTAGGAAACAGAAGCTCAGTACTGATAGGCACTGTTGCCTGCCTGGTTGAAGAATTGATGGAAACTCTTTGCTGGGGGTAGGGGGTTGGCCCAGATGTCCTTCAGCGTTCCCTCCGAGCCTGAGCTGTTGTCTGTTTCTATGGCACCCAAATAGGACTCTGGGGAGCCGAGCCAGCAATGCTGCTCAGCAGTAGCCTGAAGTCTGCAAAGGGGGCTGCGCCGAGCTCTTTGGAAAAGCAAGTGGTGTCATTCTTTCAAGGTGAGTCAGTACCTGCTTGCAGTGATGAGACTGAGGCATCTTCCATGTAGGCAGAAAGCACGGGAGCAAGATCCAAACGTGTGTGGCAGGAGCCTCCGGGGTTGACACATTGTGGTCAAACCAGGAGCTGCCACTTTCCTCTGCAGGACTGACCTAAGCAAGTGGTGAGGGGGTAGCAAGCTTCTCTGTGCTTGTATGAACATATGAAATACCAAGCATTTAGAAAACTCAGCTAATACAGCTGTTGGAGATGTCCTAATAACATCACACCTGACTGTGTGCACAGAAAGCAGGGATCTCCTCAGGCTGTAGTTCCTATGGGTGTATCTTAGAAGCCTGTGTCCAAGACCTGGTGGTAGGTTTGGTATGTCTTGGCAGGAATTGGGCTGTATTTGCATAATGATAGTGATTTCTTCGTCCTTGTTTCCTAAATTTTGTTTGAGACCATGCTGCAATGTGACTTAAAGCTGTAAGTATTTTGCTCTGTTGGCAGTTGGAGATGTAGTATTAGCTGTGACTCTTTACAGAAATAAGTGTTCCGTGTTGGAGCTAAATTGAATAATATGGTGGTGTTTGTATCTTAATCTTCCAAATAGTGCTCTTAAGTTCACTACAGTAAGGTTTGAAAGGCTTAAAAATAATAAACTCCATTGTATGGAGCTATGAATGCAGAGTAGAGGCTTAGTAACTGCTGACTGTTCATGGGCAGACTCGCTAACACATGGCAAGGAAGCAATTCTCCCAGTGTGCCTGAATATTTTAAATGAATCTGCTTGTATCAAATTTGTGATCCACAAATTGAGTACGTAGATATTTTGAATAAAGGCTTGCAGGAGGCCTCAGTCCAGAATCCCAAAGCCCTTACTTGGGCCGTCAGACTGTTTTAAAACACCTCTTGTCCTCCTCATCAGTCTGTCAAAAGCTGTTTTCCTCTGCCAGCTATTGAGGAGGGTGGGTGGAGTGGTCTGGTGGACTTGTCTTCCAGCCAGCAAGAGACTCCACTGGTTGGCCATCAGCAGAGATATGAAGTCCTGAACCTATGTTACCTGTAGGAAGGTAACAATCCAACTCCCAACCTTCTGCTCTTCAGAGGAAAGGGGAAAAATGCCAAGTACTCGGTAGTTTGCTTTTTTTGTAATGGTGTGCAAAAATTGAGGGCCCTGAGGAGTCAAGTGTTGAAGGGGAAGCTCTGAAAGCAGGGGTCTGGCTTCGGTGATTTTTCTCAGAAGATGCCTGTAGTCCCTCTGCATCCTTGTGAATGGATTTTAAATGAGGAATTGCAGAGGACAGCTGAGGCAAAGGTTGATTAGACCAGCAGGCACTATTTAAAAAACAAACAAACATGAAAGCCTAGAGAGGGAGAGAAGGAGAACATGATTTGTTTATTACAACTGCACTTGAAACTAATTTTAAATGTCTGTCTTCTGAGAGTAAGGAAATTCCTTTAGCTTCCAGCAGTAAATAACCAGGATGCTTTCCTCACAGCTGACCTACAGAGGATGGTGAGTTTTCAGCTAAAAAAATAGCCTGTACAGTAAGGACAATCCATTCCAAGTGTCGCTGATCAGCTGGAGGAAAAGTCCTGACAAGCAGGGTTCGTATCACAAATAACCCTTGGAGTTTGTTCTGTATCTCTGCGTACGGTCCAGGGTGGCTCAGTGGGTTTGAACAAACACAGCTTTCAAACCAAAGAACAGGTGACTGGCAGGCGTGCCGTTTGGACTTGTGGATCTTGCCCACGAGATCTTCAATGAAATTCCAAATCCATTTTTTTTCTTACTATCAATCCTAAAAGAAATGGTGAGTATTTCAGAGAAAGGTTGTCCCCTGTGAGCTCTTGGGGGTCAGTGGATGATGAGGGTTTGATAGTAGGGACAATGCAGTTCTCCATACCTGTTCTTCTTGGCAATGGAGTGGTGGAGCACCTAGTGTTAGGAGGACTTCCCATCAGCCATATCTCATCAAAGTATTTGCTGAGCTCTCTTAATCAACTGGCCTGCTCTATGCCAGCAAGAGCTATTGGGAAGTGGGGACTTCTGGAAATCTGTCACTAAAGTAGGTACTAAAAAGGAACTGGACTTTTTTGGAAAATGGTGTTCCAGCTAAGAGGCTAAACACTTGCCAGTCTGACCATATACATTGGAAGTTCTTGTGCTTCAATGCTTTAGGCCAGGGGATTGCCTATTTTAGGCAATGGAAGAAAACCCTGTGCCACTCTTGCACAGTAGGTATGTGAACCCAAAGCACTGGGACCGAATGGTAGTTCTAGGATTAGACGATGTCCCTGATTTCCCTCTTCAGTTTTAAGTGGATGCAGCATTCTTCACTTACAGTCTCAACTGTTGTGTTGCATTGTTGTATGGAGCTGAACATCTGCCCCTTCCAGCCACAAAAGTGGCTGTGTTCCAGCGATGGGTGGTTTCTTTCTATTCAGGGCTCCTCCAAGGCCTGGAAAAGCTTGAGTATTAGCCATGACATACCATCAGCTGTTGCAGATCCCCTTGGCTCTCCTCCTTCCAACATCTGCAAGGCCAGAGCTGGCTGTCTTGGTTCATCTTTCTTGAATAGCACAGAAAGTCTCTGGCCCTACCAAGGACTGGGGCCTCACCAGAAACCTGTCCATTCAAGACCAAAAACATTTGTGGTCCCAGCATCTTGGAGTGGGAAGATCTGTCATCAGCTCCTCAGGGAGGGCTGTGTTGCTGGGGTCCTTCCCCACCCATAGCACCCTCGCTAGGTGGATGTGCATCCTCCATGCAGCAGCTCTGCTCTAGCAGTGTTGTCCTACCTCGTGGCAGGAAAAGGAGCAGGCAGAGAAGCAGTGGCCCCTAGCAGACCTCTGCAGGAAGGCCTTGCCCCGCGTTACAAATGGATGGGATGCTGGAGCAGATTTTTGGGCAAGACAAGGCGCCAGTCCCACGCAGGTCTCCCAGCCCAGTGTTTCTTTCCCCAGCTTTGTGCTGGTGATTGACTGGCATTCGCTTGGCAAAAGCCTTTTGAATATTCATTTGGCTGACGGGAGATGAGAGTATGTGAGCTCCTTGAAATCAGCTTGGGGAGGGGAAGCAAATAAGACTGCCGTTTTCGTGCTACTTGAACTCTCTCAAATGCCTGCTTCCCATGGATAAATGATTACAGAGACCTCAGCCTACCTAACAAGCCTGCTCTTGAAAAGCAAAAATTATAGTGACTGCGTACTTGCCATCCTCATTCAAAAGCTCATTCCTCGTTAATATCACTTTATAGATATTATTGCAGCTCGAAATGCCATTCCTCTTCTCCCCACCCATTTCCTTGACTGGCCGTGACATACAGGAACTACACCCAGTGCTCGATTCGCCTCTCCTGACCTTTTGTAACTTGGCTCCAAACTCCTTTTTTTGGGTCTTTTGCAAAACACTGTCAGAAGGGAAAAATCCTTTGTTAAAACACAGCCAACTCCTGCCTCAACGTGGAACAGTTTGTTCTGCTGAAAGAATGAGCCAGTTCAGTGAGCAGAAAAACATTGCCATAAACCAGTGGACTCAGTAAGCTGCAAAAGCCATCGGCTGAGCTCAAGGTCTGAAAGGACGACTCTGAAGCAGGATCCACGAGGGAGGGAAAAAAAAAAATCCGCGATCCCAACTTGCCAAATCCCGTTTCCTTACTTTCAACCAAAGTATTTTGCAGTTGTCTTTTTGGTTATAGCAACTGTAAGTGGGGGAATGGGGGCTGATGCTGAGCCAGAACATAACGCAGCGTTCGAAGCTAGCATATTGCAAAAGGGCACGGCGGATGAAGTAATCCAAAAATGCTCAGCTGGGAAGGGGCTGCAGCGCTGTGAGAGTCTTCAGTCTGTGCTCCAGATGATCAGCTCCTGCGCCCTACACTTGCTGTCTGGTGCAGTTTAGTAGCTTGGTTTAGTCCTTCCCACCCACATCTTGTTTTAAAGCTCTGGATGATTTTTTTTTTTCCCTCTGGAGTTGCTGTGGGTCTATCCCTTACGTGGCGGCTTGGTAGCTGGTGATCAGCCTGTCTTCAGCAAGCATTTCTGCATTGCACAAGGGACTTGGATGCTCGGTGAGAAAACAGTGTGACCCTCTAGCAGGCTTTTGGGGTTGTGGTTGTGTAGTGGGATCGTTTTGGTGCTGGTATAAAAGCTGGCAGTGTTTTCTTTTAACAATAAATTTGGTGATGCTAACATCTAGAGCTGTGATTCAGGAAGTTGGCCTCCAAATAGGAAGCCGTATGTAGGTGGATTTGCAGACCTGGAAGTGGGGAAGTTCTTCAGAAACCTGGGCTTGGAGGCTTCCCTCAGAACGAGTTGCCTTGGGACCAGGCAGGCTGCAGCAGCATTGAGAGCACGGTGGGCTTCTGTGCTTCACGTCTTCTGTTGCCATCAGGGGTGCACTCCTCCCCAGCTTGGCTGTGTGTTTCCTGCAGATTTAAGACTCAAGTACCCTTCTCAGAAATTTAACATGGATGGACATCCAACTCTGGTTCTCATTTTGCTTTGGAAACTGCAAGTCTTTACTCTGAGCTCTCCGATAGTTTTTTGGCTTGGAGTCAGTTGAGCACTTATAGATAATAAAAATACAAAGTAGTATATTTTAGGTATAATCTACCCTTTTTCATATGCATTGCAAAGAGCTGCATCTGCCAAAGCTGATCTTTTCCTACCTAAATGGTGATAATAAACTCTAAGTGTGGAATCTCAGGGGCATTACAAGTCCACACATAGTGTTGCGGAATATTACTGACTTGTGCGTGGGCATTGGAGGTGTTGGTGATCACGCAGCAATCGCAAACAGATCCTTCTCATAATGAAAGCAAAAAGAAAACCTCCTAGAGAAAGCACAAGGGGCTGGAAGCAGAGCTCCTGTGCATTTATAAACATTACGGATGTGCCTAAACTGGGCAGTAGGAGAATAAATTAACCCACTGGTATTCACCAGCTGAGTGCAAGGTGATGGGAGACCTGCATGCCAATGAGCTGAGGGACTTCTTGGAGCTCCCTTAATGCTATCTGGTGTCCTCTGCTGGTAGTGTTAACCTCGGAGCTGGCTCTCTCAAGAGATGATTATCTGTCTGCTGAACCTTTTGCTTTGGGGGAGCGCCAGGAATGTTTTACAACATGGACAAAATGCGAGGATTGAATCTGTGGAGGTGGGTCCCTGGCATGCTGGGACTGTGAACCCTGCTAAGGTAGTGTAATTTGGAGCAAATCTGTAATGAAGCCTCTATGCCAAAAGAGATTTGGGCTGCTTTTTTTTTGGAAGATGTTAATGATATGATTGCATAACATTTATTTTGTGCTCAATCAAATGGATTAGGGCAGGGGGAAAGGACTGCGTGAATTAGTGTTAGTGATGTTCAAACAGAAGCACGCAAAGCTCCGAGGGATGGTCAGTGGTTTTGGTTTGATGAGTGTTGTGGGTTTTTTTATTCCTGACATTTCCCTGAAATATAGCACGCAGGCTTGTCTCTAAGGGGGGCACATTGCCAGTAGTCTAAAGGTTATATTATCCTAGTGACCTATTTTTATACTCTAATCGTGTTCTGTTTCAGCCGCCCCTTTCTAGCCTTCCATCTCACTTGGTTTTCTGCTCATCTGAAAAAAAAAAAGTAGAGATAATTACCATTAGTCCCCAAGTGCTAAGACAGCAAGCCAGTCCCTACCCAGGTAACAACAGCAAAGCCGATTTCCCACTGTTTTGGAACCACGAGAGCAATCGGAAAACCCAGATTGTAAATAGGTGGTAACCTGAAACAGGACGATGAGGGTGTTGTGGGGCAGAGGAGAGAGGTCTTGTCTTGGAGGCAGATTTTAAATGGAGAAGTACAGCAGTTTGTAGAGGGGCAAAATGTTAATGAATAGCTCTGTTTAACTAGCTGAAATGGAAAAGACTCTTCTACTCTAGGCCTGCCAAGTAGTGGAGAATGAATATGATTGTTCGGTCAACCGGCTTCCACTGCCTTTAGACTGTACACGCGTTTTCAAAGCCAGGCTTAAGCTACAAAGCACCCTGACCAGTTGACATAAAGAGAAATTGTTCCTTAGTACAAATGTTGTCTATGTGATGCTGCTTGAAGCTTGAAACTGCTGAAATTTGTGCGTGTGTTTGTACATTTGTGCAGTGCAAGATAATAAGATGTGACGAGGCTTTTCTTGCCTGCATTGCTTCTCTAGGGTCGCACTTATTTTATTGCAGGTTGCTTTCCTCATTCTTGTTGAGAGCACCTGAATCCTGAGTGCCTGCAGTGTTTGTGCAGTAGGGGACAATCCCATTAACTGTTCCATCATGGGAACTTGCAGTCCTGTATGGGGTTAAACCCCAAAGGAATTAAGTGAGTCTTGACCTTGGTCTGGGTTATGGACCAGGCTCTGGGCGCAGTTGCTGCCTACAGGTGCCCAGCCCTAGGCAGGGGCGTGGTGTGGAGATGTGCACTGCTTGCCAGGAGCCGGGGTGATGCTCTGCTGCTGGAGATGGTCCCATCCCGTGACTTCCCTTCCAGCTGCAGGCTATGCAAAGTTACTCAGGGAGGATGCTGGACCCCAGCTAGCTGGGATGCACAGCCAGAGACCGGGAACAGAGGAGCTCAGCCCTGCCAAATCTTCCTTTTTTTCTCTGCTACAGAGCTGTGCTGGCGCAGCTGAAAGAGAGGTCCTGTCCGCATCCGGAAAGTTGGGATTTGCTCTGGAGAGGTGGGCTGTTCCCTCTAACTGTGTCTGTTTTGAATCACAAGGATGTAGCTTGGAGAGATCTTTGCCAAGTTGCCGGAGTGTGTCTATCCATGTAGTGTATCCCTGGGATGGATTAGCAATAGCTGCCCTGTTCCTGGCAGAGGGCTGTGTCCTCTGTGATGGTGGTGATGCTGCTGCATTGCCCTGCGCTTCATTGTGGTTTTGTGGTAACCAAAGCCTGTGACTCCCAAGTCTGGTGATGGAATCCAGATGAGAACTAGTGTGGGTCAGCATCTGGCTGGGGAACAAACCTTCACCCCTTCTCACCTCAGTCTGGAAAGCACAGGATTCTCCAGCCTTTCTCTCTCTGGTCTGTCCACACTGGCTGGGTTTTGACAATAAATTAATAAAACTGGTGAAACTCCCACCTGACTTCTCATGAACAGACTCCAAATGCAGAACAAACGTTAATGCCCGACCAAAGAGAAAGAGTCCCAGGGCTGCCATGACTGGCAGTGGGTGGCCGTGGAGCTGTGCCCCACATACACCTGCACTTGCTGCTGCCTGGGCTTGGTTTCCCCCCCCTCCCCAGCACCTAGGTAGATGCACCCAGTCCCAGAGCTAGCACCCAGTGCTGCCCAGAGCCAACTGGGTGTCTGTTGTGTGTGGAGGGATCCTCTGCAAAATCCAGTGGGGTTTCCCTCTTGGATGCCTGATAGTGGGAACGGGAAAGGCAGATCGGCTCTTGACTCTGGGTGCTGCAGGGAGCTCCCACTTGTTGGTGCTGGCCACAGGGATCTTTTATTTACTGGTCCTTACTTGCCAGTTACTGGTGGGGAGTTGGAAAGTCATCTGTGGACTTCCCAAGGACAGATGTGACTGGAGGTAGAGCTTAAGGGGAGAGTAAAAAACTCTCAAATGTCAGCTTTTTTTGTTCCTTTGATTTTTTTTCCCTCTTTTTCCACCCATATTTTCCTATCAGTTGGGACCTGCAGAGTTTCAGCTTAAAAACAAATTGCTATTATTTAAAGTGCCAATATTGTGCTTGGCTTCATATGAGACAGAAACATCAACTTTGTCTTTGACCTGGGGAGTGTGTCTGCCTGCCTAGCAGGCACTGAAAGTGTTGAGAAAACTGTTATTTTACTTCTATTTTGGTGTTGATTTTTTTATATATATCTTTTAAATTTTTTTTTTGGACCGAGCATCCACTCTTTAGCAGAGCTCCACCAAACACCAGAGCCCACAGCAGAGCATGTAGCCATCCTAAATATCCATGTGGAGTGTTTTCCCCTGGTGAGACATTGGGCACCCAGGGGCTGGCTGGGCTGAGGGCAGAGAAGGGCATCTGTCCCATCAGCCCCGTGCCCAGGCAGTGGGACCGGAGCTGCTGTGCCTGTTTGTGTGTTTCCTGGCTGGTGATGCTGCCTGGTGGGTTTTCTGGTGGTTGTTTCTAGGCGAGGTTTGCAAAAGGTCACAAAAATTAATCTTCTAACTGGAGACCTTGGCACTGCACAGAATGAATGTTTTGCATTAACAACCTAACTCATTAATTCACTGAAACATTTAAAACCGAACCAGTTATTTCCAGCCAAGCTGGAAAAAGCTGAAAGTTCATACTCAGCAGTGCAGATTTCGAAACCTCCTTTTGTTAATCTCTGCAGAAGTAAATTTTCTGAAATTGCTAAGCTCAATTTGACCGGTCTCAGCATTGTTTTCCTCAGAGGAGGCAAACTGCTCTGCAGAGGGTTAGAGCTGTGTACCTGGACCCACTGATGGGGACAGGAAGGCTCCTGTGCTGGGGAGGAAGGACGGTTGTTCGGGGAGCGTTGCAGGAGGGTGATGTGATGCTTGTAGCAGCTTTGCAGTTTTGGGGCCATCTCTGTCAGAAATGCTGCGTTGTTTTCTTAGATTGGGATCCCAGGTATCACAGTTTCATCTTCCTCCTCTATTATTGTTTTCTGAATTGGCAGGGGTGGCACATAGAATCATAGAATCGCTTGGTTGGAAAAGATCTTTGAGATCGAGTCTAACCATACCTGTCTACTAGTAAACCAGATCCCTGAGTGCTTCATCTACCTATCTTTTAAACACTTCCAGGGGTGGTGACTCAGCCACATCCCTAGGCAGCCATTCCACTGCCTGACCACCCTTTCAGTGAAGAAATTTTTCCTGATGTCTAATCTGAACCTCCCCTGGTGCAAGTTGAGGCCGCTTCCTCTCGTCCTCTCACTTGTCCTGGTGCTCCTTGTACTTGTTTGTAAGCTGGAGATGGGTCACTGGCGTGTGGCCTTAGTGGGCTTCCTACACCGAGGAGAAAAGGGGCAGGAGCAAGCTCAGCCTGCAGCTCAGAGTACGGGGCTTGTCACTGCTGAGCCTCGATCCTTGGGAAACCGACGGGTGGCCACCAGCCTGGCTGACCCTGTAGCCAAAACGTGGTGACAGCAGCTTCAAACTGCATTCAGCAGTGGAGCAGATCTCTCCTGCGGTGATTATTTTAAATGGTTTTAAGTCAGGAGCTGTGCAGATAGGCAATCTCAGCTGTTTGCCCGGGTTCGTGCCTGCCTTGTGCAGAGGCCAGGCTGCTCATCCCAGGAGCAGAGTGTGCACAGTTGTGTCTCTGTTGTGTGAGCGAACGCACATCAGCCCCAGGGTTCCTGGTGCTTTAGAGACAAGAGAAATGTAGCCCCAGCCACATGCTGGGCTGGGACCCAACCTGGCCAAAGGAGTCTTCAGACTGCCTTTGCTTCACCAATAATTTCTCTTGGAAGCATCACTGGGACAGATTTGGTTTGACCCTTGTTTAATCATTTTTTCTTTGAATTTCCAACAGCTGTGACAGGTTTAGGTGCACAGGTCATTTGGCTTGCTTTCTCTGCTACCTCACTATTAAATTAGCGGGTATAAATTAAATAGGAACCATGTATTTAAGCACAATCCAGTTATCTTCCTGGCTGCCAGGCAGCTATTCCATTCACTAGTATCTCTTTGATCCAGTTGAGGCATTCTCAGTGGTGGTGTGCTGAGATCTGTTTAAGGCTGGTTTTTAATTGATTAATTTTTCTGCCATTAATTTATCCTATCCATTAAACAGTCTTGTTTATTTAATGATGGAGAAATTGGTGAATTATCTGTTCTCTTATATATTAGTGGTGCATTAAAGTATTAGTGCATTCCAGAAGGTGAACAGTGAATAAAATATGCTCCCAACATGTGGTTATGCAACTGTTCTGTGGAAATGAAACGGACAAACAGTACACTTGATTAAATTTTTTTCCCAGTAAATTGGCACTGAGATTCACTTCCAGCTAGATTTGCAATCTGTGTTCTCAGGTGGCATTAATATTGGAGCCCCACCAGGAGAGCTGGGGCAGCTTTGATTGCATTTTTAACGAAAGTTGTTGGATACAGCACGGAGCTTGATGCAAATGTGCTGGTAAATGAAATGCAGAGCTTTTAGGTTCTCTGTAGCTGGGTCAGGCCGTTACCCAGCTCTCCCTTAACACAGCACAGTGGGGATCTTTGTGTGTCCTTGTTGTTCTGTATCAAATTTACTCTGCTGATAGATAAAAATCATCTTTTTGATATCTGGTGACTCCACAAACACCAGGTAAGGTCTGTCTGGCACTCGAGCTACCTCAATTACGGAGCCTCTGGAACTGGATCTCTATCAGGACTTCGCTGGAAATGAAAAAGCTTGCAGGGGACGCAGCAGTTTCTCCCTGACCTGTGGTAGAGCTACAGAATAAAATTAAAAATTCCTTTTTACCATTGCTTCCCTGACGTGAAACTCCTTTCAACCTTTAAAGCTATATTTTGTAGCCTTCAGGCTAGTCTTATTGTATTTTTCCTAATTGACTCAACTTGGAAAGGCCATCATACCCTGTGCGATTGTGCAATATTTAACTTAGCATCAAAAATGAGGATCTTGGGATTTGTGTCAAATGGATGCTGTTCCCTGTTGAATAGCAGAGCCCATTCATAGTCATCCAAGTCTTCGACTTGCTAATGCTAATGAATAACTTTCTGGCCCTCTGCAGAGGGAAAGACTAACCACAAAAAGGTGGGATGCGAGTGGCATAAAGCAGGTATTGAGAGCGTGCAATTGGCACCACCTAAATCCAGATCACAGCTTTAACACCTTTTTTTATTTCTAGAATTTTTTAAAGGTTATAATCACTAGCTGTTCGGAAAGCTTTAGCATAGCAAACAGTCGTTTCTCATGCCAAGTTCAGTGATGACTAACACTATTTACAGGACTGTTTTGTAATCTCAGATCAGCCCACATTAACAGGAAGTTACGTTTTCCCATCAGTCTTTTAAATGGTGCCTGAGAGTTGCTGAGGTCACTCGGCCATCCAGGCTCTCCTGGTTGAACACTGACATCAGTTTTTCCAGGATGATTTTTTTAAAAAAAAAAAAAAATTCCTAATGAACTTAGAGAGGTCAAATTGTGCTTCCTCCATTTGATTTTTTGCATTAGGGCCTTTCATTCCTCTGTTCTAAAAGCTACCAACAAAAATAGGCAGAGGAGGTATTGCATAAGCACCACAAAGTCATTTGCTTGATCTGCATTTCTCGGTGCATGAGATCAGCTCAGAATATCTGATATGAGAAAGCTACTGGTGCACAACTGTTGCAACTGATAGGAGTTACCTCTGTGAGTCATCTGGTAGGATGGTAAGTTCAGTTCAAGGTTTTTATGAGTGTTTTTATAAAGCTCCTTCGCTGTTACTGTAAATCCCAAGAAAAGCTGGCACAGAGTTGTTGTAATATGAATCAGTGCGTCTGTATGCTTCCAAGTGACCTTGCAGCCTGGAAAAATACCATTTCATTCCTCTGTTTAAAGAGGAAAAAAAAAGCAGAGTTGCTGTAAAAAAAGGTTGTGGGGGGGTTAAGGCAGAGCTGCTGCTCCCTCGGATGTGCTGCCTTCCCTGTCACCAGGACTGTCACCAGGCAAGTGACTCCTGGTGCCAGCTACAACAGACAGCTTTACTGCCCTCGGATCGTGATCTCAGGCACGGAGCATCCACCGTGCAGATGGCAACGTGACATCAGACCAAGAATAAGGTTGTGGCTAATGGCCTGGCCAGCCCTGGCCTTCCACAGGCTGGAGTAGTTCAGGAACTGCTTTAGCTTCAGAAAAAGAAAAAAAAAAACAATCACAAATAAAAAATAACCTGAAAAAAACACCAGAAAAAAAAATACAAGGAAAATTATTCCTTTTTTCCCACTTCCCTCTCTTTTTTTTTTTTTTTTTAATGTGACAAATCTCTGGTCACTCCAAGCCCATAAAACTGGGCTTGTGTTGCAGAGAAATTGTGTTTTCTTAGGAAATAACCCCAGTGCACAGAGTTGTGTGACTGTCCAAAGCTGCAAAGGTGGTGGGAGGGGAAGGCTGGGAGCCAGGAACATGTGTGTGTGATGCTGCCCTGAGTTCTGGGGCCCTGCCTTCTCTTGCAGCTCTGACCAAAGACTCAACAGATGCCGTTAAAACAGCAACAAAATGTGCACGGGGTGGGGAGGGAATCTCACAAGTGCTTTGTGGGCTTCAAAGCTCCTGGCATCTCTGCAGGCAGAGGTCCTTGGCTTGAGCACAGTGCTTTCAGCTGGCGAGAATCTTCCTGACAGGATGGTTGGAAAACGCCGATTTGGGAGGAATTGGAATGTTCTGTGGAGAATGTTTTGGTTTTTCATTGGATTTTTCTGATGGTGGGTTTCCCTAGGTAACCCTGCCTGGTTTCGCCTCCTGTACCACAGGGAGTTCAGGCACTGCTCTCACCAACAAATTGCTGGTGATGGGTCTTAGTAGGGCAGGGTAAGGGGAAATTTCAGTATTTTTCTCCTCAAATGAGAATTTGATGCTGGCTGTGGGAGAGCCATGTTTGTGTGTTTGGTTTTCAAACAGGTAATTCACAGATTGTATATGATAATACAGTAAATCCAAGGTCAAGTTAAATTTTTCCCAGCAAAAGAGGCTGAAAATTATTTATTGAGTGGAAACACTTAAATACCAGGGCAGTTGTTCTTTGTCTAATGCCAAGGGAACTAACACCTCCTCCCTCTCCTTGTCCTTAGGTTCAGTGGCAAATATGAACATTTGTCAACGTTTGACAGCAATTCCTTGGGACATCATGAGTCTGCTGGAATCTAGACCACAGAGTACTTGCAATAGTACTTCTTAAATTCTCATTTCATTTAAGTGAAAGAAAAATAATCATCTGGATCAATTGTAGTGATGGCTAGCAAAAGAAAATCCACAACCCCCTGCATGATACCAGTAAAAACACTGGTGCTTCAGGAGACAGAACTGGACACTGTAGAAGATGAGCGTGAAGGAACTCAACAAGATGCTCCTGTGGAAGGGCCAGCAGCTAGTGATGCTGGTGCCAGTAACAGTAATAATGGAGCTCTGTCTAATGGGCACCGTGGTATTGCTGATAGTGACTCTTATATCTGCAAGTCTTGTGACTTTGGATCTCAAGATGTTCATCAATTCTTTGGGCACTTGGACTCTGAGCACTCAGACTTCAGCAAAGACCCTGCGTTTGCATGTGTTACGTGCAGCTTTCTGGCAAACAGCCACGAAGGGCTCTTGCACCACAATGCAGAGTCACACGCTGGCGTAACGGGCTTCGTCTGGAGGGTGGCTAAGCAGGACAATCATACAGCTGTGGAGCAAAGTCTCTGTGAGGCCACCAGCAGCCATGAACCACCGGGAGAGGTCCCTGAAGAAGGGGTGGATGGCCAGTCTGAAATTATCATTACCAAAACCCCCATCATGAAGATAATGAAAGGTAAACCAGAGGCCAAAAAAATCCATACGCTGAAGGAGAATGTATCAAGTCAGTTGGGGAGCGAGTCAGAGGTGAAGGATGGAGAGCATCCATTCCCAAACGGATCTGTGCCAGTCAGCCAGCCCACTGCAAGTTCAACAAAATCATCTCATATAGTGAATGGCTCCATCATAGGAAACGTGCCTGTTCTGCAGGCAGGTGTTGCACAGCTTGTGTCACTGCAGCAACAACCCCCACTGCATCAGCAGCTACCGACGTCCAAGTCCCTTCCCAAGGTGATGATACCCCTAAGCAGCATTCCAACGTACAACGCCGCCATGGACTCCAACAGCTTCCTGAAAAACTCTTTCCATAAGTTCCCTTACCCTACAAAAGCTGAGCTCTGCTACTTGACTGTGGTGACCAAGTACCCAGAAGAGCAGCTGAAGATCTGGTTCACCGCCCAGAGGCTGAAGCAGGGCATCAGCTGGTCACCAGAGGAGATCGAAGATGCCAGGAAGAAGATGTTCAACACCGTTATTCAGTCTGTGCCACAACCCACCATTACAGTTTTGAACACACCACTGGTTGCAAATCCCGGGAGTGTCCCCCATCTTATTCAGGCAACTTTGCCAGGCCATGTGGTGGGGCAGCCGGAGGGGACGGGGGGGCTGCTGGTCACACAGCCCATCATGGCGAATGGGTTGAAGGGCACCAGTTCCTCCTTCACCTTGGCGGTGACTTCTGTCCCCAAGCCCCAGCCGGCGGCGCAGCACGGCACGGTGAGCTCCAGCAACGCGTCGGGGGTGAAGGTGGTCAACAGTGGGCAGACGCTGCTCAGCGCCTGCCCAGCCATCTCCTCGCAGACCTTCCTGGATCCCAATGTGTACAAAAACAAGAAGTCCCACGAGCAGCTCTCAGCCTTGAAAGGCAGCTTCTGCAGAAACCAGTTCCCTGGCCAGGCTGAAGTGGAGCGGCTGACAAAGATCACGGGCCTTTCCACCAAGGAGATTCGAAAATGGTTCAGCGATAGGAGGTACCACTACAGGAACGTGAGAGGTGGCCGAACCTTCCCTGGGGACAGCACTCTTGATTCCCTGCCTGAAATAGCCTTTGACGTCTCTCCCCGAGGAGCTGAGCTGAGCCCAGCGGCGGCAGCAGCGGCACCGGCCCCTCATCCCCCATCGCGACGGCAGTCCTGGCACCAGGCACCCGACTTCACGCCGACCAAGTACAAAGAGCGGGCACCGGAGCAGCTGAAGGCCCTGGAGAGCAGTTTTGCCCAAAATCCCCTTCCTGCGGAGGAAGAGGTGAACCGGTTGAGGGGAGAGACCAAGATGACACGGAGGGAGATCGATAGCTGGTTCTCAGAGAGGAGAAAGAAGAAGGTGGCGGAGGAAAATAAGAAAGTGGAGGAGGCAGCTCAACAGGAGGAGGAGGAGGCGGAAAATGGTGGCGGGGAAGGAGAGGACTCCTCGGATGAGATGAAGGCTGGAAGCGAAAATGGCAACAACCTGAACTCACTGGAGCGGAAAGTGAGTCCCATCAAAATCAACCTCAAGAACCTGCGAGTGACCGAGTCCAACGGCAAAAATGAGTTACCTGTGGCTGCTGCAGGTGAGAAAGGGGATGGTGGCTCCAGCCGCCCACCCACCCCTCCGAAAACCAAACTGAACTTTAAAAAAACAGCCCAGCAGCGGCATCTGCTGAAGCAGATGTTCGTGCAGACCCAGCGGCCCACGAACCAGGAATACGATGCCATCGTGTCCCAGACGGGCCTGCCGCGGGCTGAGGTCATCCGTTGGTTTGGGGACAGCAGGTACGGCTACAAGAACGGGCAGCTGAAGTGGTATGAGAACTACCGGCGGGGCGTCTTCCCCCCGGGGCTGGTGGAGGTCACCCCCGCCGGCCGCGAGGTGCTGGAGGACTACTACGAGAAGCACAAGGCGCTGCAGGAGGAGGACCTGCCCAGCCTCTGCGAGCGCTCCCACCTCAGCGCCCAGCAGCTCAAGGTGTGGTTTGCCATGAAGGCGGAGGAGGAGAGCAGGGGCACCACTGTCCCGGAGGAAGCCGGTGCTGGCGAGGGAGCGGGAAGCCGGAAGGGACCGTGCGAAGCCAGCTCGGAGGTGTCGGAGAGCAGTGAGTCATGGGAGCCGGGCGGGCAGGAAGGCAGCGCTGGGACCCCTGATGCTCCTGGCCCACCACCCACCACACGGCTTGGTAAGAGCTGGGCTGGCTCTGCGGGAGGGTTTGGACAAGCAGGGGATATGTGTTTGGGAAACTGAGGCTTTAGGGAAAGTTTTAAGTGTCTGGTCTTGCTGTTTGGGATGTAGTTGAGGAAGCAGTGAGGAAACCCCTGGGGAAAAAGAGGTAGGCTGGGGAAGGAGGATGAGGAGGGTCCAATGGGATGCCTGCCTGATATGGTCTCTGGATGCTAACTCCCATCCTGAAGCTAAATCCTGGCTTTATTTTAAACCTATTTAAAACCAGTAGGAGTGTCAGGTCCCTTTACCTGCCCCATGGGAAGGTGGTCCTTGGGTTTATTTATGAAGGGGATGGGTATTTGGGAAAGAAAGGACTTGGGTGCTTTCCCCCATCCTGCTGGCTCCTTCCATGCTGGGCAGCAGATGTAACCCACGCCTGTCTGCACAGCCAGGAGCCTCGTGCCTTCCCTTTCCTGCTGCCAGCTCTCCAGAGGTGAGCATCCTTCTCGGGTGTTGAAGATGGAGGCTGCAAGGAGGAAGAGAACATATGGAGGGTTGGTGTTCACAGCTACTGACACTCCCCCTCCTCCTCTGGAAGAGAGTGGGTTCTCCAAAAGTGTAGCTGGGGGCTATTTCCTCCCTGTCGGGGTTCCCACCAGGTGGGGATGGCTGAGTGCTCACCCTGTCCTGCTGTGAGCTGTGCAGCCCCTCTCCTGCTCCACACACACAGCCCTTTGCTGGCATGCTGGGATCTTCTCCAGCCCCACCGCCTTGCTTTGGAGCCTCCCACACAATTCTGCCATGGCTGCAAATAAAATAAATCACTAAAATTCATTGCATCCCTCCCCTCTCTAATGCAGAGGAGATGGAGCGTGGGTGTGAAAGGGGCCCTGCCCTTCTTGCAGCTGAGAGGTCTGGATGTGTGGTGCCCCACATGTGTAGCTTGGGGGACGCAGCAGGAGTGGGCTGGGGTGGTGTTGCAGTGCGAGTGGCTTTATGCCAGCCAGAGAGAGGTGGTCCCATCCCCCTTTGTGACACAGAGGCAGGAGGTGCTCAGTGAGGGGGCATGTCTTTGGACTACTGTAGGCTGCATCCTGCCTTAACCTTGCCAGTCCTGTGAGGATTTTGGGTTTCCTGGCTGCTTTGAATAAGGCCAGCCTTCCTCTGCAGCTGACTCCATCAGGGCTCCCAGTTTTGTCCATCCCAAGGCACTCCTACACCCCTTCCCCACCCAGCACCCTGCCTGGGTTGCAGGTCCTTGTGGTGAGCTGGAGCTTCTCTGATATCTCTGTTTTTTTTCAGAAACAGACTGAACTCAATCCACCAGCCCTGGAGGGGTCCACTCTTACCCTTGAGAAGAAATTTTTGGTCTTTAAAAACCGATGGGCCAGCCTGAACCAAGCTTCAGGAGCAGGACGTGGTGATAAAGCACTGCCATAAACGCGACCTTTGAGCACAGCATGCGAGAGAGCGTGTGTGCAAAACCTGGGCACTCAGTGCAGAGCTCTTGGTGACCCAGCTGAGGAGACAGCTGAGAGCTGGCAGAGGCAGGGGCTTAGCTCACACCCAGGAAATAGGATGCTCTTGTTTGCTTTCCAGTGGACAGACTTTCAGATTTCATATTCATATACCGATGCCTACAGCTGCCTATACAAGCATAACGAATCTCAGACATTGTGTAAACAAGGTCATTGCTTAGATATGGACTATCATGGCACAGTACTCTTTATTTTTTTTTTCCATCTGTCTGTTAAGGTGTTTGTTCTCTAAAGGTTGGCATGGCTGTGGATATCCTCTCCATGCTTTCTGGTTGTTAAGCCCTGGTAATGAAGGGTTTTGTGGGCACACAAGTTTGTATGGGTGTGTTAGGAAAGGTATCTGAGAACAACAACAACAGTCTTGCATTAAAGTCCAGTGGGAGCTGAGTGAGGTTTTCATCCCTACGGATGCAGTTAGATTTAGCATTGTGTACTCTTCAAAAAGGAGCAGTTTCACAGACCCAGACAACCCAGGAAATGGAGTTTGGTGTCCCTTGCTGGCTAGAATATTTTCTGCTGTGCTCTTGGAGACTGGCTGTAGCAGGCTATTAAAGCTCCAAGTCTCCCTTTAATCGCTGAGAACTAGCACATAATAATTTTTCCATCCTGACCTGGAATCTTTTTCATTGTTCAGAGAGAACAAGCTGTTCTTCAGAGAACAAACGCAGAGAATACGCAGCGTTGCTGTGAGTGGTTCAAGTCATTGTTGTCTCCAAGGGATCCACGAGGCAGCAGCTCTTCTGCAATCAGGAAGTTTCCCTCTTGCAGCCCTACATGACAGATCCTTCTGCAGCAGCGCTGGGAACTTCAAGTGTTTGCTCCACTCTTTTTTTTTTTCCCTTTTTTTTCTTTTTTCCAGTTCATCTGCAATAGTTCTGGTGAAAGAGCAAAATAAATTTCCCAGTTAACCTTCCTGCATCCCAGTACCTGTACATCTGTAACGTGTCCGTGTTGTCTTGGGTGGTTGCTGTGTGATGCAACTACTTGAAGATATTTTTTTAATATTCTTTTCTAAGAGAAAACAAGGTCTAGAAGGGAAATTCTTGAGCTGAACAGTCCAGCCAAATGCTGTGTCAGACCGTTCTGTCACAAACTAATCAAATCCCAGCTCAAAATTGGTTCAAGGTCTTGACTTCACTTTTGCTCTTGGAAGCCTATTCGAGAACTTCACTGCCTTTGGATGGTTAGAAACTTTATTTAAATTTCTAGTTTGAGTTAATTCGTGGCCAGTTCATTCCTGGTTTGTTTTGGAGCCAACATTGTCCTTTAACTTAAATAGTTTTTGGTGTTTATCCGCTGATGTATTTATGGAGAGTAGTCATAGCTCCTTATTTTTGCCAAGCTAATTCAGCCAAGCCTTTTCAGTAGAAGGTTTTTATTTAGTGAGAGCTTTTTAATGTGGGTGACTTTATTGTTGGTGGTAAGTGATATTTATTAGAAGGGTGGGTAGCAAGCCCTAAAGGATCCGATCCAGAGATTTACAAAAAAATCTGGTTTAAAAACAAAAAAGCTCTTTCAGAAGCTTTTCCAAAGATGGTGTCTGATTTCTACCTTCAATTGCCCTGGTTTTTCTAATTCTTTCTTCATCCCTTCTTTAAGAGGCACCCTTGCTTGACTGCTAGGAGGAGTTTATCTGCTTTGCAAGAGAGGAGGCTTCTTCTCACCTGATGATAGGTGCCTGTGCCTGAGCTCACGTAGCTCCCCGGCGCATGGTGTAACCCCTGCAGTCAAGCGTCAGTGTCTGCTTCAGGAGGTGACCTGCACCCTAAAACGAGCTGGGGTGACGTGCTGGGATGCAGCCATCCCTCAGCAGTCAGATGAACCCTCCCCAAAATGCTGTGAGCAGGAGTGGTATCGACCCCCTGCTCACTATTGCCCGTCCTGCCGTGGCTGGAGGCACAGCTGGCAGCACTCCCACCTCGGCCCCGTGTTGGCTCAGCCGGGCAGCGTCCCTGCGGCTCTCCTCTGGGAGACAAAGACAGACAGAGCCCAGAATCTCACAGGTGAAGGGTGAGAATCTGGGTGCTCCTAGAGGCGGAGGCAGCAGCTCTGGGATGTGTGTGGCCCAAGAGCATGAGTGTGTGTGTGGGTTACCTTCAGAGAACAAATACAGGTTGGTCATTTACTCTCTAGTGTCTATGTACGTGCAGGTTTATTTAAGTACACATATATACAGTTCAGATATGCCATTGAGTATTGCATTAAGAGGTACATTAAAAATGTACACTTTTACTAACTACTTGCTATATAAATATGTTGAAAGTGTAGTTTGCCCATTCAAGGTGATTTTCTGTGGGATTTTTGGTGTACACTTAAAGGCCTATGGGTAATTGGAAGTGTGGTCCCCGCTCCATCTACAGAAATGCTTAAGGACTATGATATGAACTGGTCTCTTTGAACTATTTTTCCATGAACTAGCTGAAACTTTTTGCACTTGGATTGTATTTGGCCAGTTTTCCAGAAAAAATTGAAAAGAGAAGTCTTGTGAGCTGGAGGGAGAATTTCCCGGTGTACACAGAAAAAATAGCCTTGAGGGTTGGAAGCTGCTGAGGTTTTTGAGCTTTGTCTCCATGCATTCATACAAGCACAGCAGGAGTTTTCTTTCTTTTGGGTCAGAGGAATTTTAAAAAGTGGTTCCATGCAGACTCCCCTTGGATGCGGTGACCGGGCTGGCGAGAGGGTAAGATTTAGGGACAAAAAAATCAAAAAGAAATCGAGTTCCCTTTCTAATTCCCACATTCCTTGTTATCTGCAATTTTTTTTTTAGTTGACTTGAAATCTCCATGAAAGTATAAGCTGAAGATTTTTGAGGGTTTAACTCTGTTTCCCTCTTGCATTGGTTTGAAGCAGAGGAGAAGCAGGTGTCATCTCCAAATAGACTCAGGTTTTGGTGCAGGATATTAAAACGTGTTTGCATCTGAAACTGAAAGGAATAACTGAGAGGTGGCTTGACAGCCCCAGCAGCAGCTTTTCTGGTGTTAAGAGGAACCGTCACCACAATTCTACACGGTGTGTGAATATTTATCATCATCTAATCAAAGATGACTATCTTGACTTGAAAGGAGTGTAAGACAGAGGTCTGTAGCCAGCATCAGTAAGGAAAGGAAATGAAATTCTTCACCTCCATCTGCTGTGTGAACTTGGGCTTGACGGGCACAGTAGTAACCATCATTTTCAATCCATGTGAATCTTTTGTCTCTGAGGCTGCTTAGATTAAAGGTGCATTAAACTTGAAACCCTGATTTGTGCTGTACCAGGCTCGCTCATGTAAAGGGCTGCTGGTTCTCCTGATGCAAGGAACAGAGTTACTTTATTAATTCATGTCAGCAGCCCTGCCATGAGACTTCTAGACACGGCTCTGCTTCATTTGGGTAGCTTATTTTTCAGCTCCTTAATTGGCATCCTGGAAATCATTCTTTTTTCTTTTTTAGCAGAACACTAAACAAACGATTATTTACAGCCTCCTGTTTCCACTTGCCTGTGAGCTGAACGCTGTTGCACATCAACCCTGCAGCCATGGCAAGAGGAAGGGGCACAAGTGCTTGCTCCAATGCACAGCACACAGCCGTCAGCGTATGCCTGCAGAGCTCCAGCTGCAGGTATGGAGCATGGCTGCACGTCCCCTCCCTGCCAGGGGCTGGCATTGGTCACCACGAGAAGACACCAGCAACAGCAGTAGCTGCTGTTGGCAGCTGTGACGAGAAACCCCAAAGTCAGCCCACAGCTTAATTCAGAACCTTAACCTGCCTGGGTGATGCTCATGCAGAAGCTGGAGCTGCAAGCTGCCTGATTCATTTTTGTTGGGTGTTCCCTGTCTGTTCAGGAGGAAAAGGATGATGTTGAAGGCTGATTTTTCCATTTAGAATTGTTTTTTCCATTTAGAGTTGGGTTGGTTTTTTTTTGATGAAAAGCAGAAGTATTGGATGCTGTTTTCCCTGCAGCCCCTTTGTTAGAGACATTACAGAAGCAACCTGATTGGAAGGTGATGTTTGGAAACTGGGTAACTGGCAATCAGAAGAGACATATTTTGAGCACTTAGGCACAAATTAGAAAGTTCACATGATGCCACACCTTCCCATCAAGTTGTAGTATTTAAAATGCTTGTGAACTCTCTCCTGTTGCTCGGATAATTTCAGCTTCACTCTTTTCAAATCAATCAGTGGCCTGATGTGATTCAGCTCACAGTGGTAATCTTGGTTATAATTTCTCAGTTGCTCATCACACCAGGAGGGTAAGATTAGGCAAACACTCCAAATGGAGTGGGGGATGAGACACTTGTGAGCTGTACCTTATTTTTTGTTTTGCAAGTTTAGGTTCTGCTCTCTGTTTTAATGGCAGCGGTCACTGCCAGAAATGCTGGATTGGCATCACAAAATGTTAAAGCAGAGCAAGGAAGCTCTGTTACCTAAGCAGTGATTGTTTGTTTTGTTTTCTTGTTATTGCCTGTTCCAGTCAAGAGTGCTCTGTTGGCTGACATTGGCCATATTTTGATGGCACAGTTAAAGCCAGTTTTCCCCTGTACTGATGGAAGGTGATATCAGGAGGACTCTTGCTTACTGGTGCTAGTGAAGGTTGGGCTAGGAATCTATGGCATAGAAATCTTACTAAAATTGCACTTTCTCTCTGCCCCATCTGGCTCGTGGTGGTGTTATGGGTACGTGGCTGTGATTCCCCTTGCACATACTAACATTGCACTAAAAGAGAGACTTCAGGAACAGTGTGTTGATCACTTTGTTTCTCAGCAGACCACAAAGTCAGCCTAATGGGGTCTCTGTTTGTTTGTTGTTGTTTTTTTTAATTATTATTATTATTATTTAGAAATCAAGCTGGTGCTGAATGACCTGGAATTTTTGCTTGGATTTATCCAAAGGAAAATGTAATTGTAGCTGCAATGGGACCTTTCATAAGGGTGGCTGTGCAGCCAGGGAGCAGAGCACAGGCTCTGCTGTGTAAACCGTCTTTGTACCGGGGAGGTGTGGGGGTTCCAGTGGGGTTATTATTGTGTTTTTTTAAGACCACAATTTTAGATGGTCACTTTGGCAATCGTGTGAGGCAGGAAATAGTTTTTACTTTTGGTAAAGGTTTAAAGAGGAAAATAAAAGTGAAGCTGCCTGTGATTGTGGGCTATGGCTATATTACTAGGGCTAGGGTAGCTTGTACCTGCTATGGACTTTACCTGCTCTTATTCTGAGGGCAAGAACTCCCTGTAGCAACAATGCCACTTCTGAGAAGTGAATGGCAAGTTTCCCTTCCTTTTGTATATGTGGATGTGAGGGTGGGCGAGGGGAAGAGCTTGCTTGTACAGTTTGTTGAAATGAAACCAGACATTTTTGGTTGTTCCTAAATAAAGAGCGTTAAAAGATGAATGCGAGTCGAGTGGTAATTGCACTGGGGTCTGGGGAAACCCTCGGGGGGAAGCGATGCTGGTGTGCCCAGGGGCTGCTAATGCTGGGCAGTGGTGAGAGCTGCCCTGTGCAGGAGCGCGATGGCTTGTCAGGTGATGGAGGGTAATGCTGTCACAACATTCATTTTAAAAGCACAACTTACCTGGGGGATAAGACCATGAGTGAGTGACCCAACAGTGCACTGGAGCCCAGTTACCTCCATCCTAGGAGCCCTTCTGCAGCCTGGAGTAACTGCTTGGCCCCAGCCCAGTTCAGAAAAGCATGGTCAGCTGCAGTGCATACCTTTTTTGAACCCTAACATTAAACCTGGAGCTGCTTTTGGTTATTTTTTTTCCCTCGGTGACTGCAAACTCACAGAAGCCAGGAGGAAGGAGGGAGCCAGCTCTCCCTCACAGCACCAGCCAGGTCTGCAGGGGAGCAAACCACCAGACACCCACGGCATCACACAGGTAATACTGACACTTTTATTGTCATTTAAAGCTAGAGTGGCCTTGTAAATGTAGACTTTCACTACTGGCCCCATAGGCAGTGGCTATACAGGTAGGTAGATGCGATGCTGCCGGGACACAGCCATGTGTTGCCTTGGTCACTTAAGTCCCCCCTTGCCCAGTGTGCTGGGAACAGGTACAGCAAAGGATGGCTCCGGCACAAGTGGGATCTCCAAGAATGCAGGCAGAGCAACGATGGCAGAGGGCTGCTTGGGGTTTTTCTTGGGTCTCTCTCTGCAATTATAGACCGCGTTGTCTCCCACCTCTGCGTCTGGCAGGCTGTGCGCACCGACACGCTTCATTAAGGGCTTGGTGGTGAAGGTTCGTGGGTGTGGGGGTTGCTTAGGGTTTGGGGTTTTTTTTTTTCCAATATATATTTTTTTTTTAGTTCTCCACTGGTACACCCTTCAGCAGAGAAACTGGAAAAGCTGCCTGAAAGTAGGCCATAGCAGTGCCGTTTCCATAGAAACCAGTTCACAGCGTGCTGTGAGATTCACAAGCACTGGAGGTGCTTTCGCCCGCCGAGCCGGGCTACAGCCGGTTGTCCCCGTTGACCCGGGTCCTCCGCAGTACCCTGCAAGGCAGCACACAGAGAGGGCACAGCTCAGGCTGACCAAGGCAGTGTCAAAACCTGCCCCGCGGGAGGAAAGGGCTCAGCACATCCCCCACGCTGAGGAAAAGTGCCACTGGCTACGGGGTGGCAGCTCCCTATCCCACCCTCCTCCCCCAGACCCCGAAGCAGCGACTGCCCCAAGAGCAGACACAACTTCCGTGCTGAAATTAAGAGTTTCCCCGCAGCAAACAAGGCTGCAGCTCTGCTCTGGGTTACTGAGGAGAATAAATGCTGAGAGGGGGGAGTGTCTCGTGCTGGGAAGAGCTGAAGGAGCACTGGCCTACCTTCGCTCCCGGCTCTCAAAGTGGTCAGCCAGGTGCTCCTGCGACACTCGGAAGTCCTCAAAGGGCTGCTGGTACCGTGACTCGAAGGACCCCTCTCTGCCTCTGCTCGCCAGCAGCTGATTGGAAGCATCTCCTCCTCGTTCCCGTAGGGTTGAAGCACTGAAGAGGTTGATTTCCCCATTCTCCTGCTTGGATCAGAAAAAAAATAATACAGTAGTACAGGTCTTGAGGTTTCAAAGTGTGTGTGGTGTAGCAAAGGCAGTCCCAGTACAGAGGGCCAGCTGCCACACAGTGTGTGCAGGGCTCATGGGGTCTGCAACATGTAATGCTGTAACAATCATTGCTGCTCCCTCCATCACTTTGAATGAAGAACTAAAAGAAACATCTGTTTGTGAAAGAGCCCTGCCCTCTGCTTATGCCAACACAGACAGCTCCAGTCCAGCTGGGCTCCGTGATACTGAGCTATAACTTCCCCAGAGCGCAGAAAGGCACTGGGAAAGAGCAAATTTGCCTCCTCCAGCTTTTGCTGAAGGGATTTCCAGGCAAGTCAAATGCAGTCCAGGCAGGACCCTGCTTGAAATGCCCCAGCTTGCTGCAGGAGGCAAGCCCAGTGCTTCCCGTCCTGCCAGTCCTCCATGCAATGGCCTCAAGTTGCACCAAGGGAGGTTCACTCTAGATATCAGGAAAAATTTCTTCACCAAAAGGGTTGTCAGGCACTGGCAGAGGCTGCCCAGGGAGGTGGTTGAGTCACTACCCCTGGAGGTGTTTAAAAGATGGGATCTGGTTTAGTAGTGGACAGGTACGGTTGGACTCGATCTCAAAGGCCTTTTCCCACCAAGTGGTTCTATGATTCTGTGATCTCTACAGTGCAGCACGAACTCGGCCAACCCACACGCGCAGGCCAGGCACCGCTGCACAGAGCCACCAGCACGAGGAAGAGGGGAGCTGGATACCCTCGTGTCCTTACCTTGCTAGGAAATATGTCTATCTTGACGAGCAGGGAAGCCAGCTCCAGGTTCTCACTGTAGTTGTTCTTCAGGGGTACAGCTCGGAAACCTGCAGCACACAGCCCTGGTGTCACTCATGGCACGGGCAGCGACGCGTCAGTCACCTGGCACACAACTCAAGAGGGTCTTCTCCAACCCTCCCAGCACCTCCCAAAGTGGCCATCAGCCCCGAGGGATGGTAGCAAACGGCTTCTTCCTTCCTTGACCTGGCTGGAGACTTGCCCTGGCCCAGGAGGGACTGAGCCAGCCTGGAGACTGACAGAATCCTCCCATGAAACTCAGTGTCTCTTGGCTAACGATGCAATTGGCAAACCAGTGAGGACCACCGTGACCCCTCCTCTTTACTACCCTGAGTACTTTACCTGTCTTCAAGCCTTTCACCAGGAAGGTGGCCTGGGCCAGGAAGTTCTCATCGCTGAACATGTCCTCCTCATACACCACGAAGCGGAGGAAGGCAAAGTCAGGATTGCTGACCTGGAAGTGGAACTGCTTCGGGGTCCAGAGAGGGTTCAGGCCGTTGTCCGCTAGTCAGAAAAGACCACCATCAATGGGCAGCCCCTGCTGAGCCCCATGCCCCTCACTGCCCACCACAGCTCACACCACGGACCGGAGTGGTGGAATCTCCCTCTCCCTTCTCTAACCCACTTACCCACGATCTCGGTTTTCTGCTTAGTGTTGTCATATTCAGCCCCAGACACCTCCACCTCCACAAAAGGACAAACTATTCCCCTTCCATTTTTGGGCAGGTGCCGGGCCCCCAGGACCTGAGCAGAGAGCAGGAGAGACTTGGTAAGAGATGTGAGCAAAGGAAAAAACCATTGTTTGCATGCCAAGACATTTTCTTTCCAAATAAATCACCCTGGCTCTGCTAATTGGAGAGAGAAGAGGCACTGACAGCCAGCCCTGCCCAGCCCACCTCTTGGAGAAAAACAGCTCCCACCCCTGGAAGCTGCTGATGTTGTTACTGATCTCTGATTTGACTTCTAAGACATTAAAAAAGGCAGCTGAACTGCCCCAGGTTCCTGCGTGCCCCCTGCACAGCCAGGCCTGGGACCACAGCATCCCTCCTCCAGCTTGGCAAACTGGAGCTGGGCTGCCAAGCCAAGCTGCCTTCCCCTTCCTGGAGAGCTATGTTGAACAACCCCTTCTTTGCTGAAACTTTTCAGCCCTCCTGCCTTGTCTTGAGGATGAAAAGGAGCTGCTGCTCTGCCTCCTGTTCATAGCACAGTCTGTGCTCAACACAAATGACAACCTGCTTCCTTGCAGGAGAAAGCAACCCCAGCTCTCTCTTGCCAGTGGCCATATGTCACTCCAGCGTGCTGTCGGCACGTTGCTGGTGCAGGGGAAGGACGTGCTGCCAACGCTGGATCATGTGCTTTGAGTCATGCTGGGCTTGAGACGGCTTCTCCATCCGTGAAAGCTGCCTTTGGTGGGGACATCGGGCAGTTTTGCCAGAGGACAAAAGGCTGAGCCTGTCTCTTAAAGGAAACGGTGACAGGCTACAGCACAGACTCTTGACACCTGGTGGTTGCAGCTGCATCCCAGGATGCAGGAAGAGTTTCAAAACCAGGGATTTTTAGGGTATGGGGTTGATGATGCAGATGAGACATGATGGGGTGTCCTTCCTGAGTAAGGCAGTGGCTCTCTGAGGTGGGATCACTCCAAAGCAGAGATGGCCTCAGAGCAGCTGCAAGTTTGTGCCTGTTGCCAGAAACCTGTGAGCACCTAAGGGCAGGATCTCTGCTGCCACCTCCCCAAGGGCTGCTTAAGATGAAGGGACCGGGAGATGACACTGACAACCCACAGCTAAGTGGCCAGTTCAGTTCCAAGACCACTAGGGATGCCCATACAGTGGGACAGCCACTGGTCCACATGAGAGCCATCCCAACCCTCCAGGAGCTTTGTCCAGCAAGTTGCCCCATGCCCCTGCAGAGCTTCTGCCGTGTGGCTCTGTGACACCATCCAGGATGAAAAGCATCCACCCGCATCCCCCCACCTGCATCCCCCACCCGCAGCACAGCACAGGAATGGGCTGAACAGTCTGCTCCGACCTCAAACATCTTCTTGAGAGTGGCTGTGAGCAAGGGGACATGGAAATATCGAGCCTGGAGCAACTGAGCACACAGCTCGCTCTGACAGCCCTGGTCAGGCTCTGGGGACAGGGTTGCCACCTCTGTGGCTCATGGATGCCATCTGCTGGCACTGGGCCTTGGGTCCCCGAGGGAGAACCCAGGGATGCTCCTGCTGCTCCTCTCCAGACACCTGGTGAGGTCAGTGGTGCTTCCCTCAGCAGCGTCCATGGGTCTCCCCGTTCAGCAAGAGCTCTCCAAACCTGCACTGCAGGACAACTCTCAGGCAGGAGCTGAGGGATTTGGTGAGAAGCAGCTGCAGACAGAGGCCAGGAACCCGGAAAGAACATTGCAACACCCCAAGCTTGGGATAACTGCCTGAATTAACCCCACGCTGGGATGAGGAACTCACCTCAATGGAGATGGAGAGCGGCTCAACCCCCCGCAGCGTGCTCTTGTCGAAGGGATCGAAGATGTCATCCCGCATGTTGCTTGGCTGCAGGACGTACCCACACTGGCCACTGGACATGAACAAGGCCTGGTTCATCTGCATGGGCTTGTCTGGAGAGCACAGGCAGGACATGGAGGGAGGGAGGGCACCCTGTACCCTTTCCATGAGTCAGATCACTTGGAGCATTGATGCCTTGTGCAAAGCCATTTGCAGGGACACCTGGCCCATCCCTTGGAAAAGCCTCGTAACTCCATGGCCTCACTGCAGCCTGTGCACGTGCTGGGACCACAGGGTGACTTTCTCATGCACCATCTGCCCAACTACTCAGTGCTCCATGGGTCACCCCCTTCTTTTCCTCCCTCTCCTTTCAGTTTTCCTTGTGCTGGCTCTAGTGTTTGCCAGACTGCCCTGTGAGATGCTTGAATTCTCGAAAGGAATGAAAAAGCCAGCAGGAAAAATGAGTCAAATGTTTTTTTCTGCTGGGTTGGTGAGCTGAAAGGCTCATAGCAGGGCTTAGGCAAGGGCCAGGGAAAGGGGAAGGCTGAACTGCAGGGCAGGAGCAGGAGTAGAAGCTGGGGAAAGGTGAGAAGAGAAGCGAGCTCGACTCAGGACTCTGCAACCACGCAGTGTCCCAAGGCTGGGACTGCACTGCTCCCTTTGATACATCCCCCACAGGCTGCCAGGGACCTGGAGGGAACTCCTTGCTTCCTCTCCAGTTCTTCTGGTTCACATGGCACCACAACCTCCTGTCTCAGCCCAGGTGAATCCAGCCCTCCAGAACACATCCCCCTGTGGCAACCATGTGCCTCGACATGAACACCCTGCACCCAGCACGGAGACTGTGGGGCCCCTCCTAGATGCCCCGTTTGCCAGGACCAGTTTAGCAGGGATGCAGGCTATGAGGAGGCACAGGGTACCCCAGGAACCTGCCTGCTGCTCTCACCTGGGGTCTGGAAGTTGAGTGCTACCAGCTGACTGCCACAGATCCACATGGGCAGGGGGTCGTAGTTGGAGGAGTCGAGGCGCTGGCCCTTGGGGTAGATGCGGGAGAGCTGCAGGCGGTTGTACTGCAGGAACTTCTTGCCTTTGATCTTGTTGACGTACTTCTCTGCCTTGGTCTCAGGGAAGGAGGACATATCTCGGTAACAGGCCCTCTCTGTGCCGATCTCTGGGAGGAGAAGGCACGGTGTAAGCCAAGAGCACATTTCATTTATGGACGCTTCAACCATCCTGGATCCCTTCCTAACACCACCCTTTCCTCCCCTGGCTCAGTCACCACCGGGTTGTGCAGACCCTGCTCTGCCCCGGTGGGCGGCTGCTGTGTGCCCACCACCACCAGCTGAAAGCACTGAAACCACCCTTGGTGATCGAGCATGATGCTCCCCAGCTCCACTCCCTCAGCAGTTGCTCTGGGATAGTGACAGACCTCAGCAACAGAGGGATGGGGCAGGGAACTTCCACCCTCTGGAGAATGGTATTTCCAGAGCTCCAATGTAAGCCAATTCCAGCTTGCTTTGGACACCTGCCCTCTGCTGAGATCTAGCCAAAGCTGTGCCTGGGGCACACCAAGGGGTCTGTAACACCACGAGGACTGCCTGCGGTGGCCACCAGACCGGCAGATGCTCACTCTCTTCGTCAAAGGGCACAGGTCGGCAATAAACCACCAGCTCCGAAAGCTCCAGGGCAATCTTCTTCCTCCTCTCCATCATCTTCCCTTCAGAGAGCTGCCAGGAGAGGGAAAGAGGTGTCAGGGCCAGGTGGAAGCAGCACTGGTGGATAATCCACTCACCACATGTAGTCAATGGCAGCATTGGCCGGGTGTGGCCCCTCATGCCCACACTGTGGGTACCACTACCAGGACTGCTGGGTCTGCGAGGGGGAACACCATAAAAGCACCCATGAGAAGGGCACTTGCTGGGTCCTACCTCCCACATGGTGCAGGACTGGCACTGGCAGCAGCCCAGGGCACCTGTGGCCTTGCAGCTGAGCCTTGTCACCCTCCACACGCAGAGATTCCCCACCTCCCAATGCTGCAAAACCCTCCTGACGGATCAGTCCTCCCACATCCAGCCTGAACCTCTCAAGCCGCAATGCATGGCCACCAGCCCTTGCTATATTGTGATATTACTCGGGTTTTACCAGGTTTGTAACTGCTCAGCCAGTTGTGGCAGGCTGCCATCTCCCCACCTTCCCACCAGCCTCCATATGGCCTTTGGCTCCTGGAAAATCCAGGACTTGGCAAGGAGATGTGTCCCATGCCAAGGGCTCTGCAGACTCACGCGTGCATCAGCCGTCTGGGCTGCCTCCCGGATTTTCTTCACCCAATCCAGTAAGTCCTCATGGGTATCAGCTGCCACATCGAGGGACAAGCGTGGCACCGAGGCCATGCTAATGGAGAAGACGAAGAGGCGGTTGTTCTTCCCCTCGGGCCGGATGGCTGTGTGGGGAGAGGGAGCAGAGGGCAAGGTCGCAAGCAGACGCTGAGCCAAGTCCTTCAAACCAGAGAGGGATGAAGGGAGAAGACAGGCAAAGGATTCTCATGGCTGGCACTCACCAATCTGGCAGGAGGGCACGTCCAGGACACCTCCGAGCAGGTCTCCCAGGGGGCTGTTCTCATCCAGCTGCTGCTGGGAATGAAGCACAGGCAGGATGGGACTGGGCATGGCACCGGGCAGCGCATGTGCACTCCTCACCACCCCTCTGTGCTCCACTCAGACACAAGCTCACCTCCCACTCCAGCTCCAGGCTACTGGGACCAGTGATTTCCTCTACATAGTTGGAAGGGAACCACAGCTGCTTCTTGCCACCATAATCTCCTCTCCACCTGGAAGAGAGGAAAGGTGCAGCATCAGCACCCACCACAGGATCCCAGAGCATCCTGACATGGGGGACAGGCAGCTCCTCCATCATCTGCTTTTAGGGTTCATGAGGCTTTGGGGCTGTGCAGCTTGTGGGCAATCTTCAAACAGACCCAACCTCAGAGGGGACACAACTTTGTATGGACGGTGGCACCAAGGTTTGACTCTGTCCCCAAGAGAAAAAGGTGGCTCAGGACCAACTCACCAGCCTCCTTCCTGTTTCTCCACATTCTGGATGATGGCATTTTTGGTGAAAGTGAGCTCGTCCTCCCGCTGTGCCTTGTAGTCAAACAGGGCTTTGACTGCACACTGCAATGAGGAGGGGACCCGTGAGGATGGGCAGTGCATTGCCACATGGACAACAAGCCCATGAGATGAGAGGTCACCTCCCACTGCAGATGTGTTTATTGTTGTGGGTGGGCACTGCAAGCATTCAGACCCCAGTGACCCTTGCAGAACAAATCAAGGACCACATTGATGTCAAACCAGAGGTCACAAGTCTGATACGACCCTACAAGGCACTTGCCTTTGGGCAGGAGCCACTGATGGGTTTAGTTTGGAGAGTTCAGAACAAGAGGCAGCCCAGCCTGGGAATCTGCAGGCTCAGCCCAGAAATGAGTGGGCAAAATAACACAGCTCTTGAAAAACAGACACTTGCTAAGCCCTCAGGCTCTCCAGGCTGTTTCATGCCAAGCAGCAAGAGTGTACCTTGAAGGTGGGCATGGGGTTGGCTTCCACATAGAACCCGGGGTGGCGTCCCTCGTACAGGGCTCCGTAGTCTGGCTCCTGTTGAAGCAAAGGACCAGTGGTGACAACTGTGGCTCTGCAGGAGAACACGTTCCCTACCTCAGGGGAAGCAAGGAAAACACCCCAGGGAAGGTGCTGCACACAGCAAACAGAACCCAAGCTCACACTTCTTGCTGACCTGGGTCAGAAGGGCAGCAATAAGTCTCACTCAAGTCAATAAGTGTTTCCAGCAGGTCACAAAGCCCCAAGAGGTGTGGAGTGTGAAGCACAGCGATGGCTCACACAACACCACTTCAAGGCAGCAGCTCACAAAGGATCTGCCCACCATCATTTGGCACAGCTCTTCCAATGGCCACCCACACTCACCGCTGTCCCTATCTTCTCCAGCGTCTCCTCGTTGATGGGGTACCTCAGCTTCATCTTGCGGTACAGAGGATGCTTTTCGTAGTAGCTGATCAAGTCCACCAGGCTCTCGAACTCCGAGTTGCCAAGCAGCACGGTCTGGCCCTCCTGCTGCACTCGGCAGTGTTTGATCTTCCCTTCCGCCCTGGCAGGTGGAAAGACAGAGAGAAGCCACTTGGTATCTGCCAAAAGAGGGTCTCTGACAAAGCAAAGACACTCAAGCAAAAGACGTCACCCAAGGTGAGCACAGCCATCTCCCATTAGGAGCTGGGAGGAAGAGCAGGGCACTGATGGGTCTCGAGGGGATTTAAGGTTTATCCAGAGCCATCCAGGAGCGAGACAAGCTCTGAGACAGCTCACATCAGGCTCATGGCCCCTCCCCTGCTCTTTCCCACTCTGCAGCATCCCAGCCCACCACCCTTCTCCCAGGGACGCACCGGAAGGAGATGGCGTAGGAGCTGGGCTCACTCCTCTTGCGCACCAGGAAGGCTCCGTCGCGTGGCACCCTCATCAGCATGTGCTCGGCTTGGGCCCGGGTGAGGTTGGCGTGGTACCACCTTTCAGGAAAGACACATGACTGTACATGGGTCTCTCTACATCCAGCTCATCCCACGTCTCTGCCATGCCATGCAGTTTCCCCTACAGCCCACAAAAGACTGCCTGAATCCTCAAAAGGAGAACAGGGAGCAGAGATCAACACGTAACACCTCAACAGGGCTGTCTTCTCCTTTCTGTGGGACAGGCAGGAACAAGGGCATCCCAACCAAGCCCAGGACCTCTCCTTTTTGCACTGAGTTTTCAAGACAACCAGCTCCATCAACAACCAAGCTGGCCAACATGGTTGCTGTGACACAAAGAGCCCTACAGGGAGCAAGAGGGGACCAGAGAGCCCCAGCAAGGAAGGAAGGACTGCAGCAAGACCTGGGAGGGTTTCCCATGTGGTCCCAGCTGCCCAGTGGAGAGGAACCACTCTCCCCTCAAACATGCACTCACTCTTTGCTCTCATGGGCATTGGTCTGCGGCACCGGCTCCGTCAGCCTCATCTCAAACTCGTTGCACCTCAGTGGCACCTCCTGGTAATGGGTGATGAGGTCGTAGAGGCTGTCGAACACCAGGTTGTCCGTCAGGAAGAACTTGGGGCTGCCGGCATCCTGCCGCGAGTGGATCCGGCAGTGCTGTACCTTCCCATTGCGCCTGAGGAAGAGGGAGAGAGTAAACCAAGGTGACCTGGGGGGATTTTGCTCCCAGGCACAGCCCCAGTCTGGACACAGCACTCCTGCCCCACAGGAGGCTAATTGTGTAAGTGTCCCAAAGGACCTGACACTCCTGCACTGGGACAGTCAGTTAATGTGACACCAGAGCACAGAAAAAGGGAAGAAACCTGCTTGTGGACCAGTGGGGAACGGGACCCCACCACTGAAGACAGTGTCAAGATGAAGACTACCCCAGGAGACAGAGCAGTGGGTCCTCACCAGAAGGAGAGGGTGTAGTCTCCAACAAAGGTCTCGCTCTCTCTGACGAGGAAGGAGCCGTCGGGGGCCCCCGTCTCGATGCAGTACTCCGTCAGCAGCCGCTCCGCGATGTGCCGCCCGTCGCGGCCCGCTCCCAGCTTGCCGTGAAACCACTTCTCCGTGGAGTGAAGCTCCGTGCTGTTGCTCACCTGGTAGGGGAAAACCCGCCGTCGTGGGTTGCAGGGCAGGCTCGTGGTGCTCCAGGTCTTCCAACCAGGACCAGGGAGTTTCTGAAGCAGCTCCCACCCTTCTCACCACAGGATCTCCCCCTGAAGTCAGCTGGCAGTGGAGATGCTCAGCCCATTATGCAGTCAAGTCCTCTCTCTAGGAGAACAAGTCACTGTTACACAAGGGAGCCCTCACCTCCTTTTGCTCTTCCTCATCCTCATTTCCTTGGTCACTGGTTGTCTCCCCAGAGTAATAGATCTTGCTGCTGGTCAGGACAAAGTAATGCGGGTTCCACTCCTGCAAGGAAACAAACTCTGGGCAAAGAAATCCCCCCGAGGAAGCAGCAAGCTGACCCACCACACCCATCTGTGGGATCATCTCTTCCTGATCAGCACAAGCAGTGAGGGGTGATCGGGTCTGTGAAGGACAGTCACCAGGAACACTGATTTCAGTGGAGTCACAGGAGCTTCCAAGACATCCCCCAGATCCAAAGCACGGATTCATCAGTAGCAAAAACCCAGCATGTGATAAGTCTTACACAAAGTGACTGCAAATCACACTGCGAGCAACCCAGCGTGTATTAAAGGAGATGGCCAAACGAAGAGCAAATCAACGCAAAAAGAACACACTCTGCATGGATTCAGCGTGGGGACTATCAGAGATGAGGATATCAGAGATGGTTATGTGGCTTTACCGTGGCACTTTGCTATTTTACAAAAACCTGCTTCATTCCCACGTGACTTTTCCTGGCAGATCCTCAGCAAAGCAAAGCAGCTGGAGTGGACTGTGTATAAGTAAATGCACATGGCAAAGTGAGCGCCCGGCGCTTTACAAAGCAGGAGGCTCCTTCAGGTGTGTTACGTGTGTGGGCACTTGGTAGGAGGCAGGCAGGTCTAGAAACACAGGCCATCACTAGAACTTACTGCAGCGACAGATAACAGGCTATACGGATTACACAAGAGCAGCTGCAGTGCATCAGCCCAGAGCTCCCTCTAGCTCAGCCTTCTGCCTCTAACAAGGGCCCACAGGAGATGCCTAGGGAAGAGCACAGGAGAGAGCCAGTAGAAAACTCCCTCAGCCTTCAGAGACTCCTAAAAACAGGAGAGACCAACATCCTCTTCGATCATTTGCACCCCAGCACCATCCACAGTGCCTCACAGAGTTACCAGGTCATGCACGGAGCCCGCGGATCAGGGCCAGAGAGACATACGTGATTGATGGGGTCTTCCAGGTAGAGGATCCCGTTCTTGATGGAGTTGCTGATGTCATTCTCTGAATACATTACAGACGTGGGTAACTCCTCATAAGCACTGCCCTCTGCCAGCTTCTTGTGCTGGGGGAGGAGAGAGCAGGTCAGGCACCTCAAGGGAAGCAGGCACCCAAAAAACAGCATGGATTTCCTGATGAACAACCCTAAAACTCCAGGTCTGTTGCAGTGAGTTCCTCCAAACTAGAAGGATGAAGGTGAGACCCACTCCACAAAGATCATCAAATGGCACTCAAGTCCCACCCTTTCTTCCCAGAGATGATTCTTGCAGCAGGAACACCGATATTCCCCAAGCTCTCGAGAAAGGCAGCACCCAGCTGCTGAGCTCATTTTCCAGCAGCTCCTCTGAAGCAAGAGATCTCTTTGTCTACAACTGCTTTTAGCATCAGGTCTCCACTGCCAACCCCACATTGCCAACCAACCCGTTCCAGATATAGGCAGCTGCCCTTGGTCCCACAGCCTCACCCCATCTGTCCCCATTCTCTCCACTTTAGAAAGGGAATTCACCTTGATGAGAATCTTCCTCTTGAGCTGGTTTGGAGAGGGAAGGCCATCAGCAGATATATCTACTGGTTTGGTCAAGAGCATGTCCCCAAAGACCTTCTTGAAATTCTGAGCCATGTTCCTCTGCTGAGCAATGCTGCAGTGGTCCTCAATGGATAGAATGACGGGAAAACTGGGAGAAGGAAAAGAGCCATCAGAACCAGCACTGTGTCTGGATGGAACCAATGCCTTCTGAGCTCCATTTCAAAACCTGGCCTCTATGCCTTCAAAGCACAGTTTGTATCAACAGATCAGTGCTGCCTTGAGCATCCAGTGTCACCACCCTGCAGTAAGGTGTCCCAGCCACTGCTGACACAGCACAGAGTGGAGCAGCACTGGCTAAGTACTGGGGTTTAGCCAAAGCCTTTCCTTCCACAACTTTTTACAACTCTCTCCCTTTAGCTGGGAGGCACAACACGCTTTCTTCCCATCGAATCCCAGGCACATTGTCTTGTGGTGTATCTCTGGATGAAGGTGAGCTTCACTTTGCTACAGCCTTGGCTCTACCCTCCCTTTGCTTTCCTGGTAGCTCTGACAGAAGTCCAGGTCCCTGCCATACTCACTCAGAGGTGACAAAAGCATGTTCCTTGATAGTGACCAAAACATCAGAGAACTTGATCTTGGTGGTTAAGGTGTGTCCGTGGTAGATGACCGGCATGCCATCAGGACCATCCCAGCAATCCACTGAAAGAGACCCACAGGAGAAGCTTAGCTCAAAGGCTGGAATATAGGCTGGACGTGGACATGAGATGGGCTGAACTAAGCACTGCTAGGAACCACCCTGGATGGCCATAAAGAGATGAGGTGAAGGTCAAGATCTTTCTGGGGGACCAAAAGCTTGGGAACATAAACCCCAGTCCCACAAAGCAAATGACCTCAGCCCTTTCAGCACATCAAGGTGACACTGGCACATCAGCTTTCAGCTCTGCCTTCCATTCAAAGCTTCCCCCACCATCAAGATGATGGAGACAGAGGTGCTGGCTCCTGGTACTCACGTTCAATACAGCGGCACCCCATGCGCAAGCAGCGCGCGTACGCCTCCAGCGAGGACTCGCTCGAGAACTGATCCCCCGTTAGGTACCTTTCACATAAGAGAACACATCAGCCAAACAACACGCTCACTGCAGGCACAGGATGTCTGCTGGGACATCACAGACCTGCCTCTGCAGTGTAAGGAACAGCGAGAGTGACTTTCCCCCCACCTTCCCTAGGTGAGGGGTTCAACTCCACCCCCCCCCGCAAGGGGCTCCAAGCACTACTCTGAGGTCCAGGCTTGCTGCTGGCTCTTGAGATAAGCCTCAAAGTGCAATATCAATGTTGGTACCACAAAGAGCTCCCTGTACCAGGCAGAAGTTGCCCAAGAGCAGGGTCAGACCAATTCTTACAGGTGGAGAGGAGCTCACTGCCTGTCCTCCAAGTTGCTCAGCTGGCTTAGGATCTCAGTCCTTTAAATTTGGGCTGAGGTGCTGCCACTGTATCCCATGAACAGGGAGCACAGACAGTGCCTGTCTGCTAAGAAAGAAGCTCCTGTAAGTTTCTTCTAGCAGCAGAGAAGAAAAATGGCCAATTTCATCCTGTCAGATTTTTATCACATCCATTCTTAGAGGCCATTGAAGATGACATAGCTAAGGGTAAGAAACTGCCACAGTGACAGCCCAGGACCTGAAAGAAAAGTCCCTGCAGATGTGTGTTGCTGACAACATCTGAGCATACCATTGATGGTTAAACGATGGAGGGAGGACTGGGGCACCAAGAGGAAGGTCTCTGCTGTACTGACCCTGGTTGGGAAAAGTCTACTTGCCCCATTATCACTGGGATTGGGTAAAACCAGGAGAACCCCACCCTGGCAGAGGGGAAGGGGATGCTGGGAGCAGATGGGTGGAGAAAGCCCTACTCCTTACGTGTTGTGTGAGGAGGAGATCCAGTAATGGGAGAGGGGGTTGTTCATGTTCTCCGGACACACCATGTCCAGCTGAGAGTTCCAGATGCTGTTCTCTTTGGAAAACAGGAAGGTGAGAAACTGCTCAGAAAGAAACAGAAGTGTGTTAATGACGTGGAGCAGCCGGGTGCCGTGGTTTAGCTTCACACACATCTCACCCTCCACGGCACCAGCAACCACAGAGCAGGCAACTTCTTTCTAAGCTCAGCACAGACTGACCACAGGCAACCAACCCAGCACACAAGCTACCTGACCCAGTGTGTTCGAGGAACCACAGCTTCAGCATTGCTGCCTGTCCTCTCAGCTGTGCCAGATAGCTGTGTACAAACCCTTTGACCCAGCTGGAGACAAATGAATTGCTCTGTATTTCAGTTTGCAGCTCATGTGGCAGGCAACAGCTCACTAAGGCCATGTGGGTCGAGGGACCTTTGCGTGGGAGTTGGTCCAGAATGCCAGTAACACAGCCATGTCCAGTTGTTTTTTTCTCTTTTGTTTTCAGTTCTTCTTGCTTTGAAAAGAGCCTTACATGCCCCAAAGGGGCATGAAGCCAAATGCAGTCCCTTTCCTCCTCCAAATGAACTGTCTGAGGAGCACTCCCAGCTGCACACATTCAGCACAAGAAGAGAGCCCAGAAGTCGTTATCTTCATCAACCGGCTCTTGTGCAACATGGTGACCCACCACGTGCATCTCACACTGCAATGGAGCTCACAAGAGCTCTGATCCTTTATGCAGGGCCATCCCGCAGGGAAAACCCAGATGGCAGAGCTGTCACACCACAGCACACATCACACTGCGGATACCACACACTACTCCACCCCACTCCATACACACTAGTGTTAAGGTGTCTTACTTCGTCCAGGGAGAAATAAGGCTCATCAATCTCTCTCAAAGGGTCTCTCAGGAAGTTGAACATGAATTCCTGTACCTGAAGGGTATCTGCAGCCCAGAGCTCCTGCAAACCCCAAAGGAGACATAAAAAAGAAACAATTTCAGAAAGCATTATTCAAAACCATGTGCAGCTCATCCACCCAGAAGCTTTAACCATTAAGGAGGCAGTTTTTAATGCAAGATCATCTCGGCCAGGAATTCAACTGTCAGCACAAATGCTGGACAGCACATAACTGCAGAAATCTGCCATTTCAAAGTGGTCTTCATTTTCTCAATCCCATGCATTTTTCTCTCCAATAGCTCCTTTGCAGACATCTGCCATCCCTCCTCCTTTGGCAGCAGAAGCCACCACTGTTTCCTTTTGCTTTCCTCTCTCCCTGGGTATCTTTCATTAAGCCAACAAAACGTCTGCGTCTCAATCCTGGTTAACATCCCGCTTGCTGCAGACCACGGGCAGGGAGGCGGTGGGAGGAGAATGAGGAGGACAGTGCAAAGCAGGAGGCTTGTGTGAGGCATGGAAGTGCTTTCATGAGCCATCCCTGTCCTCTTGGAGAAGGAGAGCAGCAACAAGATAAGAGCCCAGCAAGAGTCGAACTAAAGGGTCTGTCCAGTCTGCCAACGCACTGCTTGCACCTGCGCGCATGCCTGAGTGCGTGTGCTACGCTTGCTGAACGACCTAAGATTGCTTTTAATGGAAAGGTCAGCAATCAAATCAATCAGCTGCTCTCAGGAGCTGCTGGGACCTCCCGAGCACACAGGATGGACCATGACACCATGGACCCTTCTGGGGCCTCCACCCCTCTCAGATCTTCTCTTGGTCCCTTTTCTGACCAGTGTGCCTGGCTGAGACTAAGTTTGCCCTCACCAGTGCTCCCCCAGCATCACCTCCTGCACCAGGAGGGGTGTGCTCAGGCTGTGGCCATGCCAGGCACGGCAGCCCATGACCAAATCATAGAGTCATAGAATGGTTTGGGTTGGAGGGGACCTCAAAGCCCATCCAGTTCCAACCCCCCCGCCACAGACAGGGACACCTCCCACCACACCAGGCTGCTCAAAGCCCCATCCAATCTGGCCTTGAACACCTCCAGGAATGGGGCATCCACAGCCTCCCTGGGCAACCTGTGCCAGGGCCTCACCAACCTCATTGTGGAAAATTTCTTCCTAATGTCTAATCTAAATCTTCCCCTTCCCAATTTAAAGCCATTCCCTCTCATCCTATTACTACCTGCCCCTGTAAAAAGTCCCTCCTCAGCTTTTCTGCAACCCCTTCAGGTACTGGAAGGCCACTCTAAGTTCTCCCCAGAGCCTTCTTTTCTGCAGGCTGAACATCCCCAGGTGGCCCCAGCTCTGTGACAAGGTTATCCTACAAGTACCCACTGATAACGGTGCCTGCCCCCTCAGCCCTTTCACAGGCCCACGCTCAGCTCACCCTCTGGTATTCCAGCAAGAACTTCTGCAACTCCAGCAGTGACACCCTGAAGTGTTCAGACCTTTCTCCACCCCTGAAAGCAGAGAAAGATAAACTTTGATCACTCTTGCAGCACATCATGACCAACAGTTACCGGCATCATGTGAGATGCCACCTGCAACAACCATAGCACACGCAAGCAACACGTGCCCTGAGCACACAGTGGGATGCACAGAGAGACAAGGAGGGTATGACAGCAAACACACAGCAGCTGAGATTATACATCCACATCTCAGAGCCAGGAACTGCTCCAGGAGCAGCTCAGGATTCACACTGCCAAAGGTACAACAACATGAAACTGGTGAAGGGCAGCAAAAATTTGTAAAAAGGAAAAATAGAGGGTCTGGCTTGTATAAGAGTGAAAAGAACTACAATAAAAAGGTGCAGGGCAGTCAAGGAGCAACTGTAGACAGAACAGAGCTACAGGTCTCTAGAGGACACAGACTCAAGGAGGCAGGGTAAGGAATGAAGGAGGACTCTTTTGTAGCGGATCATCTCGAAAGACTTGTCCATGACTATACCAACCACAATGGACAGGCAGGGGCCATGCTGGGGACTAACCAACAAACCCAGAAATGGACTGGGCAGTGCTGGCTGCCCTGGCAGAGGGAGGAACCAGACCCAGATGGTCTGCTGAGGTCCCTGCCAACTCTCTTTTCTACAGTTAAAAGAAAAATAAGAGAGGAAACCATGGGGAATTACCTGGACAAGTTAACAAGTCTTTCGCTCTTTAGCTTCTGTGTCTAAATTCAGGCTCTTTTTACCACAGTTGAGATGTGCAGAGTGCAGGGGAGGGCACAGCTGGCAGTGGCACCGCAGGCGCTGCCTGCACAGTCCCTGGTATTGTGGCCAATCAGGATCAAGCACAAGGATAACCTCTGGGAGAAGGCTCAAAACCCTGTTAGCTCGGATAACCCAACTGACTGGTTTTGGAGGTAGGCTGACCTGAGCTGGATCTCAGCGGGATGCCTGGGAGGAAGACAGCCCTTACTGACCTGAGCCAAAGCTGCCTATTCAGAGTGCAAAATTGCAGGCAGGGTGGTGGCAAGCAAGAGATGTGCAGCATGCCTCAGCTCCAACACACTGCTGCAGGCATCAAGGCATGTTACAGAGCAAAAGAAAACAGCCCCTTCCCCAGCAAACACAGAGAATTATCCACCTTTCTAGGAATGGGACATCCATCTGCAAAAGAAGAAGCATAAGCATTAGGTTTGCACTCAATCTCACCAATGTATGTGAAAGCACAAACTGGTCAAGAAGGTAACAGGGACAGCAAAGCAGCACTGTGCAGCTCAGTGTCCCTTACAGCCACTGCTCATCCACTGCCTCCCCCGTCCCCAGCAGCCCAAGCAGCCCCGTGGTAACCGGCCTAAAGCAGTAACTCCAGTACTCCCTGTCATCCCTGGCCCAGAGGCAAGAGACAAGAGCTATGAGCTGAGGGCAGCAGGGTTAAAAAGGCAATCAAGAGGGAATGCCCAGTGACAAATATGATCTTTCCCTCCTCTTCCCAGCTCTGGAGAACTCAGCTCTTACCATTTTCTGGGCACTGAACATGAGGCTGCGGTAGAGCTGTGCAAACTGCCCATATGTGATATCCCCGTTCCTTTGCTCCATGTCCTGTTGCAAAAAGAAACAATCCAGAGGTTTTACAGGGTCCACAGCCCTAGGAGTGTCTCTAACCATCAAGATTCCTGGAGGAAAAGGAGGAGGGAAAGGCCAAAACCTGGCCAGGCTTTGCCTCCTACCTTTGCCCACCTCTGCTGGGGCCAGTGGGACAGACGTGCCCAGGACAGAGGCACATCCTAAACCAAGTTATATGATCCCCCAAGCTCACCAATATAAAAGCATCAACAGTGTTGAATAAAAAATGTTATAATTTACTTTATTAATTACAAAAGGATCATTTTAATTTTTGTTTGCAGAGAGCATCTGAAGCATCTGGCAGCTGCAAGACCCGAAGCACATGCTCTGCTTCCAATACACTGCTCTTTGGCCTCAGAGTCCAGCACTGGTGGAAACAGACGGTCACCCCGAGGTGACCCTTGCTCACTCCTGGGTCTGCAGCGATGCTGGCAGCGCTGTCTGCCTGTCACCTGCTGGCAGTGGGAAGCAGGACAAGGTGGCCTTGCTGCTGGCCCTCATGCACTCTACCCCACCAAGGCAAAGCCCTATACTGGAGCCAGGAGCAAAGCGGGGAGCGAGGGCGGCAGGGTGGGGTGAAGAGAGGGTGCTGGCCACAAATGGGCCAGGGTGCGGCACCCAGTGGGAGCTGGCACCTCTCCAGCCACCGCCGTGGGTGGGAGCCCTCCAGGGAAAGGCTGGGAGCCTCTGCAATATGCAAAAGTGCTGTGGGAGTTTAACCACCACCGGGTTTTGCTCAGAGGCAGGCAACAGGCTGCCAAGGGTCCCCAGTGCCAAGCAGAAGAGAAGGCTCCTACACTCACCGTGAGTCTTTCCCGCAGGAACCTCATGTTGGGGACCCGATAGTTGACCTGAGACAGCATGTTCTTGAGATCCTTGGCAGAGATCCTGGCTCAGCAGGGAAAAAGAAGAAAAACTTGTTCAGGAGCATCTGGGACTGGGACACCACATGCACAGAGCAGCCAAACCCAAAGGGGCATCAGCTGTGACACACAAGGACAGATGTGCATCCCTGGAAGGACACCAGGTTGGGACCAAAGGCAGAACAGAAGAATGTTTTCCACTGCGATGAACTCTGTGTGTACGCTGCACGTGGGGAGCAAAGAAAGGCACTTGTATTCCAATGGGAACTGCAAACAGCACTCCTGCAAGCCCCAAGCACCACAGAGCGAGTCCCAGCACCCTCTGCCCGCTCGAGCTGATGCCGCAATGGGCACACAGTGCCCACAGCTTTACAAGAACGACTGGGGAGAAGCATTTTTCAAGTATCTGTGCTCCAACATGAATGCTGGCTGACCAAATCCTTTCCAAAATCACTCCCTGGCCTTCAGAGGGAGCTGGAGGAGGCCAGGCTTTGCAAGTGGTTTAGAACCAGCTAATTTTCTCCTAAAGAGAGGAAAAAAAGCCATTTTCAGTGCCCAGCCACAGGCATGTTGTGCCCAGCTGTGTTCCCCCAGCCATCGCCACACACACCACTGGCACGGGGCAGGCAGTGTGACTGTCCTCTCCCCAAGGTCCTTTGCACCAAATGTGTTGGTTCCTTCACCAGGGACGGCTCTGGTGCCAGTGCTGAGCAGGATCCTGCACCTAGGTGGGCAGAGACACCCAGCAAGGAACCCTGAGCTGCTCCTGCCTGCCCCAGCGTTGTTCCACCATGAGGCAATGGCCCTGCAGCAAGGAAAAACGTGGATGTCTCCCATCTGCAAGATCTAAGAAGCAGAGAGGTCTGTGTGCAATCATTTTCTGGCAGCTCTTGCATTAAAAGCAAGTTCTCCAAGTCCGCCCCAGCAACCACAGATGCTGCTTTTGCCCCCCACTGAGTGAGTGGGAGCCTAAGACCCTACAGGATATTCCTCATCCCACAAAACATAAGGCAAGTCTGACCCTGAAAAGGCTTACAGCTTTGGGATGCAAATATAAACACGCCAGGGAAGATGTCCTGTGTAGGGGCTTCAACCCAGGTGCGTGCTGTCATCTGCAGAAACGTGGTGGGCAGTGTGAACCACATCTCTTTCACTCCGATCCCTGAAAACAGGATCTATCTCAAACACAGAAAGGAGGAGGGATGGAAAAAGCCCCAAGGAGAGGGAGAAGCCGGCTGGTGTCAGGCACTGCAGAGCAAACAGGACACAGAGAGCCCTTGTTTCTGGGCTCAGAGCCACAGGGGACCAGGACGCACGCACAGCCAGGGCAGGACCTGGCCCAGCTCCCGTGCTGTGCCCAAGGCCAGCGCCCGGCCGGCCAAGGACCGTGCAGGCAGCATCCTGCCACTCGCTGGCAGGACAGAGAGGAAAAAAAAAAGCTGGCAAACGTCACCAGGATCCCCTTTCCTCCCAGCTGTATGAGCTACAGAGCCAGCAACGCACTGCCAGCACCACCAGCAGCTTTTATATATAGTTATAGAATGGTTTGGGTCGGAAGGGACCTCAAAGCCCATCCAATTCCAACCCCCTGCCACAGGCAGGGACACCTGCCACCAGACCAGGCTGCTCAAAGCCCCATCCAACCCGGCCTTGAACACCTCCAGGGATAGGGCAGCCACAAATTCCCTGGGCAACCTGTGCCAGTGTCTCACCACCCTCTCCTCGAATGATTTCCCTCATCATGAAGAAGTTCATTGTGAAGAAATGGAGCAATGTGGTAGGGAATGAGCCAGAAGTGCAACAGTAGCTCATGAGAGATACCCTTGTGTGTCAACGACCACAGCACACAGCAGCTCTGTGAGACCTGCAATGGGACAGCCAGAGTCCCCAGGGCCACCCAGCAGCAATCCCCCCTTGGTGTGAGGCTGAGACTGCAAAAAACCTCTTGTAAAAAGCACAGGAGGAGCTGCAGTAGCTGGACCACAGTAGGCACCAGGTTGGAGACCCATCAGAGCCAGTGCTCAGCTCTGGTGACACTGGGCTGTTTCACAGGGAGGTGTTGGATCATGATGTGATGGCACCAGGAGAGGTGACAGCAAACCTCGCAGAAGCTGTGACCAGCATTTCCCTCTCTGCTTCAGTAGGAGGATGGGGCATGGAAGGATTTTATTTACTGTGTATTATTCATAATGGCAAAGTGTTGGAGACTTTGGATAAACAGCTTGGCACTATTTTGAGGTTAGAAAGTAAAAACCAAATAAACAAACTAATTTCTCCTACGGAAGTTTTTGAAGGTTTCATGACAAACAGGCCAAAGGGACAGACCCAGCCCTCTCACAGGGGATGAAAACATTCTCCCTCTGGCCCCCAGTGCTGTAACTCTGCTCCCAGCCATGGGCAGCTCTCCTGGCCAGAGGTGAAAGAGTCTCCTCCACAGCAGTTAAGAAAAAAAACCCCAGCATCCTGTTATCCTCCTCTTTCCACCTAACCTCCCTTGGAAAAACAAATACCCAAAGGCCCAGCAGCCAGTGAAAACAGCCAACATCTGCTGGTGTGCTGGAAGGTCTGCACAGGCACCCAGCCGGGAGAAGGCGGAAAGGAAAGAGCTCCAGCACAGGAGGCTGGGACACTGGGTACATGAACACTGGGCATGACTACTTCAGCTGCCAAAAATCTGCCTGTTCTGGAAAGGACTGAGGATGCTTTCCAAAAAGAAGTGTTTTTATAAAAAGCACAACTCACTGTTCCCTTCTCAAACCCATTTCCAGGGTGAGAAGCAAAAGCAAAGAACCTCCGCAACACCAGAGTTAATGCTGAAACGCCTCATAAGGGCGAGGATTTCATCCGAGAGATGTATTTGCTCCATAACTGATGCCTCTGCTTCACAGACACACAGATGCTTGCAAATGGTGAGACCCAAAATCTTTCCACACTCTTCCTTCTATTGCTGTTTCACTCCTTTCACTGTCTGGGTTGGAACAGTAACTCTTCCAGTTAAGTGATTTGTATTGACACCTCTCCCCTTGGTTCACTGGTGAGGAATACATTGTATTTTGTTGCCTTAATTCTCAATGCTAACAGAAAGATGATATGAAAAAAAACAACAGGAAAGATGCAACAGGTTGGCTTTCAGCCCTGCTGCCGTGCCTCGGGCAGATGAATCTATACATGCGATCTCTTTTGTCCTGTTGGGATGCTATTTCATCAGTTTTACTGTATAATCAGATGAGAAAAAGGACCATTTCTTTCCATTTCCCCCGCATTCCTGCTCCAAAACCCCCACGCAGCGACCCCAGCCCCTGCCTTGGTGCCCTCCATTAGTGAATTATGAAATATTACGCCCCATCACCACTGAAAACCAGTACACCACATCTAAAACCCAAGCCTGGACTTGAAAGGTGTGTGGCATATGCAGAGCAGCTGCAACAGATTAAAGGCGCCTCTCCTTCCCTTTCTGCCTCTGTAAGGACTTACCCCTCCTCCACAAAATCCCTGCGCGCCCAACAGTGCTCTCGCCACGCAACAGTCACTGCAAAGGCACAGATGTGCAATGCAGCAGGACTTCCCCCATGCAACACACTCCTCTGAAACAAAGATAGGTTGGATCTAACCCCTGGCTGGATCACGACCCAATTCCATCCCCCCTTGTCTCCTCATGATTGGTCCAAGCATGACACTTCACCTGCTAGGACATCACTAAGCCTTCCACCCAAGAACCCCAGAAGCAGTGGCCCTGCTGCAGCCCATCAGCTTAGAATTCAAGAAGTAGGATGATCCATGGCCTCATGGACCTTAGAGGAGAAGAATAAAACAAACACAACTCAGTTCAGCCCCAATGGGATGGCCAGAGCTGCCAGTTGACTCTTTGGTGGCTGCTTCCTCTGATGATGCCAGCTGGGTGCAAAAGTGTTTCACAGCCATGGGGTTTCAAGGTGTTACTGGGTCCAGACAGTTGGGTCAGGGAAAGAAGACAACATTTGGATGTTTTGCTTAATTTAGTGAAAATCAGCTAGGGAAGAACTGGGACTTGAATTAAAATTCCCTGGAAATGAAAACTAGGAACCTAAAGAACCCATCAAAAAGTCCAAAACAAAGGCTGGGATTTCAAGTCAAAGGTAAACCCTTCCAGCTCAAATCCTTCTGGGAATGTGCAAGTCTGTGCAAGCAAGAGCTTCTCTTCTTACCTGTCTTCCCGGTTGCGATCCAGCGAGTAGAACTGCTTCCGGAGCCACCTAAATGGAAAGGCACAAACACACACACACACTTAGCGCCAGCTCCTCAGCAACAACCCTGTTTGGTTTGCAGCTGTCTCTGGAAGATGCTCAATGCCTTGAGAACGTGAAGTCTCTCAAGCACAGAGAGCGAGTGAGATGTTGTCACTGTGCTCACCTTTTTCTGTCAAAAAAGGCCAGAAAAGGGAAATAAAAGAAGAAAACATATGCAGGACAAGGACAAGTTCCTCACCTTTCAATCTGCAGGGGCGTTGGGGCCCTCAGAGTGTCTGCCACCAGCCAGCTCAGCCCCTTGATCCACATATTGACCTCGTCCTCAGAAGTGGCTGCAGAGAGTGCACAGGAGAAATGGGAGGAAGGGATGTAGAAGCCAATCGCCAACCTAAACGAATTGGGAGTATCCCCAGCATCTCGTATCCCACATTCCTCCTTTCATCTCCCTTCTGACAAAAGGGCACTCCTGTGCAGATGCTCTGGCCAGCTCCTCTCCCTGCTTTGCTCCTGCTCCCCTCCTCTGGGATGTGTGTGGCTGGCTGCACCTCTCTCCCCTGCACATCATGCTCTTCCCTCCTTTCAGTTCCCAAGAGCTGGGGTTTATCTTTGTCCCCAAGCAGTAACGCTCTGGCTGTCCTGGGTGACGGGCCAGCACCTCCTTGGGAACACACACCAGCTCCTCCACAGCCTCCCTGTCAGCAGCTCCATTCTTTCTGAAGGCAGATGTGCCAGCTCTGTCCCTGTGTCCTGCCAGAAGGCAGACGTGCCACAGATGTTAAGGAGTCGGCACAACTGCCCATCAGTGCTCTCATCTACGGGGGTTACAATGAGACACAACACTGCATACTTTTAGCAGAAAATGGTGTCCATCAGCTGAAGTGCAGCCAGGGATTATGAGCCTGTGCTCCACCTGAACAGGAGGAGACTCAGCAGCATAAGCCCCCCTCTTCCAATAGTAAAACATAAGGGGCTCCAAGTCCAGCTTAAGTCAACGGAGAAGATGTTGAGAAAAGCCGAGACCAACACCTCAGAGGCACCATGGCTTTATGAGTTACCAGTTGCCCCTGGCAGCAGCTGGCAGTGTTTTCTTGCTCAGAATTGCCAAGTAGAACTGAGATTTTACTACTTCATGTGTGGGGCCAGGTACTACAACACAGCTGATGAACACCAAGACATCAACCTGAGATAACACACCTTGATTTCAAGTACACATTTGAACTAGGAGCTTCAGTTCACTAGGTTTACTGGGTTAACTAACTGACTTAACTAGGGGTTGAATGTGTTACCCTTCAGGGAACTGGTGCCACCTTCTTCCAAAGACAACCCCTGGGTGTGAATAAAAGAGCATCTGCTCAGGAATATGTTCCAGCTCGCTCGTGAAAGGATAGACAGAAGTCTGAGTCCCGTGGTGACGAGGTGCCTGTCCAGCCCTGCCCTGGCACAGCCCAGGAGCCACAAGTGCTTTACCTTGCAAGCTGAGGGTCTTCAGTCGGAATTCTGTGCCATAGAGGACAACGAAGCAGTGAGACTGGTCCAGTCGGAAACACGGATCCTCCTGGTACCGGTCAAAGTCACGTGAGTTTTTTCCTGGACGAATCTCTTTGATTTCACGAATATCCACTAAGAGAGAAAGGGAAAACAGAAGGGCAGCTCAGTGAATAGCTTGAAATTCCCATGAAGATGGAGGAGAAGGAAGGGCATGATAAAGCAGGTTTAGTCATCTGAAGAGCTGGATAACCACCCAGTACACGATGGCAGACACTGGCATGCCTATGGCACTGGAGTACCAGGCTCTGAAGAGCAAACTGTGCTTCCCTGGCTGTGCTGAAAAGCAAGGATGGGATGGCTGCCCTGACCCAGGCAGAGAGCTGCCAGACCTCTGAGGACAGTGGTCAGGCACACCTACGAGGATGGTGCCTTGCAGAGGACTTAACTGCACTCAGGCAACAAGTGAACCACCACAGCAGCCTCCCAGTCCTCTCCTGCCACCGCTGACAGCACAGGCTGAAGAGGCAAGCTACACCCAGAGCTCTAGCACAGCATGGCCACAGGTGCCCAGGTTGTCCCAGAGAAGCTGCCCACACCTCTCACCTTTGTCAAGGACTTGAAGAGCCCAAGTTCACTCCCCAGCCTTTCAAAGTAGCACAGAGACCTTACTGCTCATCCCTCCTGCCATGCGCATGTGGTTGTGCACACACACCAGCCTGTGAGCACAGCCCCTTCTCACCAGTTCCCTGGGAAGCCTCCCCAGTCACCACCCCACCATCTACCTCTGTCCCACCAAGAACAGTTGGATGTCTTGCTCATGGCGACCCCCAGGCTCGATGAGCAGAGGGCAGCACTACCACTACTGCAAGCTCCTTCCCTCTTCAGCTTCACACCTCATGCTTTCCTCTTCCTCCACCCAACATACATCTGCAAACTGCACTTTCTTTTTTGTCTTTCAAGACAATGTTTCTTTTTTAACCCAAAGAAAGCCTTTCTACAGAGAACACAGCCTCCTACTCAGCTGGATTTCATCCAGCGGATTTAAGGTCCACATCTCTCCAAATTCAAGTTAGATACTGAAACTTGAGTCGATGCCTGATTTAAGCAACTCAATGGTGCCTCTGCCCCCCTCTCCCCACTTTCACCTAAACTATGGCTGTAGCTTCTGGCATTGCTCCCTTGCCCCATCAGCATCCTCCTAGCTCCTCCAAGCAATATCGGGATGACCAGGGTAGTCCCTGCATTAATACATGAGCTGTCTTCACCTAGAAAACACTGTCCTTCCCCAGCCTAAGAGTGATGAAACATATATCAGCTCTGGGTGATGTTCAGAAGGCTACAGAAGAAAGCACAGTTTAAGGATGAACCAAGCTCTATCTGTGGAGATCCAGTGGTGGTTGATCTGCCACAGCTCTGGAGTAGATTCAGCTGCAGCAACACCCCCTGTGCTTCCAGGCAGTGGAAGTGCTTAGAAGAGAGCATGAAAACAGCCAAATCTCCAGAGATCATTTGAATTACAGACACCACCAGGGAGGTTTGGTACCAACAACCTAAACATCTGCTGGTCAGAACTAGAGATGAGGGAGGTGGGATAACAGCTCAGGGTTTTCGCCTCTCACACTTTTGTACTGTATATGTACAAGGAGTCTCAGGGACTCTATTTTAAAAATCCTAAGCTCTGTTTGCTCCTGCAGCACCAGTAGAGGGGGGGGGTGTTATTGTGGGGGCAAGCCCTGATTGCAGAGGAAAGCTCAAAGTTGCACCACTTGCCAGATGGGAGACTGCAGGGTCTTGAGTCATGAAGCTGGTAACCCGGCTGGACAGTGCATCACGGCTGGGGCTGGTGACTCCAAGGAGCTGTGACCCCCATTTATTCTCTTAACACACATCTGTAATGTCAACGTGCTTCCTCCAGGGGATGGCTGCATAGGGCAAGGTGAACTACAAGCAACCAAACCATGGTCCAATAACCCCACATGGTGCCCACCAGATGATGGCTGGGGCAGGCAGCACCACCATCACATCAGGCTTCTGCGACACGGGGACAGCACTGCCCTGTGCATATTCCTTAGGCTACAGGGCTGGTGTCACATCCCAGCAGCTGTCCCCAGAGGGCCAACCCAAAGATCACCAAGTGTAAAGCAGCACCGTGATCTTAAGGGACAACCCAGGGTGGCAAGAGCTGGCCTGGTAGGTCCTGGCAGTGAACAGCAGGGCAAATCCATGCATGGGGCTGGCAAGGAGGCAGATCTGCATTGGCTACACATGTGGGTGGTGAATCTGATGGTCCGGCTACATCATCAGCTTGGCAGCTCCAGCTGCAGCTCATGGAGAAGAGGAGCAGATAATTCCAACCAGCCACCTCAGAGCTGTGCTCCTCTGCAAAGGGCAGCTGTGAGCATGTCGGAGCATTAAACGCCGAGTGAAGAGAAGGAGCTGAAGAGACGCTGGTAAAAGAACATCTCGCAGCTTCCCTCCCCAGAGGAAGTTCTGGGAAAGGACTCTCATCACCATAAAACAAAGAGAAAATAACAGCAACAAGGAAAAAAAAAAAAGAAAACACCAAAACCCAAAACCCAAGAATCTTTGCTTCCTGGAAAAATAGTTTTTAAAACGCTCTGGGGAATCAAATAACAACATTTGAGTCACGTTTCCAGAGCAGATGATGCTTTTGAGCAATGTGGGATGGAGATCACTGCAAACCTGGCGTGTAATACATCCCAATTAAACTCCACTTACTGCACTCACTGTGGATCGACTCGCCCTTCATTTTAATTTGCTGCAGTTTAAAACTAGACAGAAATGTGACCTGCTCAGCACCCACAGCTGCAGCCGACAGCACTGAACTGCATCGCGAGAGATGATGCTCGCTCCAAACGAACACCACAGCAAGCCAGACACATTGCTGGATTTTGGGAGACACATAAACCCCACACAAGGAATGTGGGCACCTCTCTTAGCAGGACACACCGTGCAGCACTGTGGGTGTGCAGCTGGAGATGGTGACAGCCTGTGCATTGCCAACACAGGCCATTTCCAGACGGACCACTGCAATAAACCCGCACAAAGCTCAGCAACTTGGATTGAGTGCACAGAAAGACCCAGCTCCTTGGGGCTGCAAAAGGAGGACAGACAAACTTCCCAAAATAAGCAAAGGTGTGACTTTTTAAAGCATCACCTACCCTTTGGAAATGAGCTGCCTGGAAGTTCAAACATTAGCATGCCCTGCCACAACCTGCCCATGTGCTCACATTCTTAGTGACACAGCAGGTTATTTTAGCCCTTAAAAACATATCACAGTCAGGGTCTTTGCATCCAGGACATGCACAGTGGGGCTGAAGATCATCCCTGCCCCAACACAGTGGGAAAGAACCAGCAGCTGGGGTTTTGTGGTACTTTACCAGGCAATAACACTGAAGCAAGGTGCCAAAATATTAATGGCCTTCCTCTGCATCACACTGCAAGCATCTTGTCTCCACTTTGGGACACAGCAGAGTGCTAACCATGCCCTGCACTCACCTCGTGGGTTAGCAAGCAGCAAGACAGAGCTATCATTATAAACTGCATACCTAAAATCCACACAATAGAGAGAGCCCTGGAGCAAGTGAGGTGCTTATCAAAGTCAGAAGCACACAAGGAGATCCTAAGGCGAAGGGCAACCTCTGCAAGGACCACGCACCCAGAGGGAGCCAAGCAAAAACCTCCAGCCCACATGTGCTTGCAGCTGCTTGCTTGACTCTCTCATCCTCCCAAACATGCCTGTGTGCACCGGGGAGAAGGCAGTTTATGGTTTGGTTTCTGCAGCCCTCTTCTTGCCACAGAGCAGCCTCTTGAACCCCGCTGACTACTGACTCAAATACCTTCCTGGTCCCCTTGCAGCGTGGAAGGAAATGACTCTTAGCAGGATGCACAGCAAGCACAAATGTCACCATCCCATCCAAGCAAGTGTCAAATCGCTGCTGCTTCCCTGCACCAGCCCCTGCCTCCATCCCACCGCAGGCCCTTTCTCCAGCACCCCCCCTGCCAGCACGCGACCAGGAGCCACTGTGCACTGGGGAAGGAGAGATGAAGACATTTTGCTATAGTCAAAGTCTCAGTTGGGTTTTCTCTCACCCATTTGGCTCATGGCAGCTCAGTGAGTTGCTGTCACACCTGGGGGCAACCCCAGCTTTGCACAGCACCAGCCAGGAGCCGCTGCTGCAGGAGCACACAGCTGAGTAGTGCAAAACCTGCTCTGAGTGGGTTTTGCAGCCCAGACCAAGCACTGCTTAATCTCAGCCTCGCTACCAGCAGAAAGGCTGCAGGAAAGCTTGCAACCAACTTGCGGGCCCGCTTGCAACGAAGGCAGAGCCTACCAGCCCCATCTCCCCTTGCCCTTCCCTGGCTGACACGAACTCCTCTCTCCCGCACCTGGGTGCCACTCTCCCCATCCTCCCACCTATCCCCATCACCACCACGACCAGGCACGTTATTCCAGACAATAAACCAAACTCCAACCCATAACTATTTCCACCACGGCGTGCAAAAGCCCCAAGTCAAACACCACCATCTCCGCACACCTCAGCCACCCTCCTGTCATAAACAGGAAACCCAGCACCCGCAGCAGCCTCCCTGCCCTCCCAGGCTTGGGCCACCTTTGTCTTTTAACCCCCCCAGCCTGCTCCCACCTTGGTTGCTGCAGCAAGTGCCATTGGCTGTTGATCCCACACACTTGGATCTTCTCGCCAGCGCCTGCGTTTACTCAGGCAGAGCCCTGCGGCTTTGCAAACCTGTAGGGAGGGATGTGGGGGGAGTCTGGACCCCCCAGGGCAGGCAGGGGAACCTGGCAGCCAGCCTTGAGCAGGGAGAGGAAATTAAACCAGAGAGGGTAGATGAGTGGAGGCGAGCTGGAAGCACAGCAGAGGTTCTCCATGAGTGCAATGAATGGAGAACTACCAAATGCACACTGAAAAGGCCCTCTAACCACCATTCCTCCACCTCAGTACTAGCAAGCTCCCCAGGTGAGTGGTGGTATGGACTTTGTGACAACAGCTCAATGTCAACACATGCCCCACCACGGGTCTTGTACCCTGGGACCTTGCTAGGAAAGACCTACCAGGGATGTAGCCAAAGACTATGGGATGAGTGTCTGGTGGGGTCCCACAGGTCACACACATCCGGGCAGAGGAACAAGTGACAGGTGATGCAGGATGAACCCTTCAAGGATAAGTACCCTGTCACCATGGTGAGCCATATTTCCTCCTTCCCAAGCCACCCTCTCCTGAGCGGAGCACGCTGTGGAAGGCAGCAGTCACTGCAGAAGGCATAAACTGGTCTTCATCCCATGCTGTCAGTGACAAGAGGAGGAAGAACTCAGTGCCACAGCGATGGCAGAGGTATCTCTGCTGGGATATAGACCCCGCTGCAGTCTGGCAGGTCTGAGATGTCTCAGAGCCGGGACCAGCAGCAAGCAGGGACAGGCGAGCAGCAGATGAGATGGGAGGCTTGGAGTATGCTGACTGTCCTCCAGCCCTCCCAGGTGGGTGCACAGGCAGAGGCCAGGAGAGGCTCTGGGAAGGAGCCAGCAAAGCCCATCCAGCCTGGAGATGCTCCAAGCTCCTCACACAGTTCCACGTTGCCTGCTGAGCCATGCCACAGCCATGCAAACAGGTTGTGCCCTTCAGCCTCCCACATTTTCCCCCAGCCTAGAAGCAGCAGCAAGGCCTGGCCCTCCACTTGCCTCCAGCACTTAAAAAAGAACCAAAAACAAACCACAGTCACATTTCTGGACAAAGAGCCTTTCCTTCAGCAGAAGTGGGTTACATCAGAAAGAAAAACCCAACCCCAGATCCACCCCCCGCACCGTTTAAGAAAAAACAAAACAAAACAAAACAAATTACCCTCTGGTTACATGAAAACCAGATCCACCCTTTAAGTTATTTAAAACTGAAACTTCATCCAAGCCTTGTTTAACCGCTGATGGATGGGGTGTTGGAACGTGTGAGGATAAAGACACCCTGGAACGGGCCCCGGGGGTTGCAAAATCTCCACCTCCAGAGGATTTTTGGGAAGATGTAAAACTGATTAAATAAATAAAATTGTAAAAAAAGCTGACAAAAACAGAGTTTAGCCCAGTTTACCTTCCAAGGTGGATTTATCAGGGACAGCCTCCAAGGGAACACCCACCCCTTCAGCAAGCATCACTGGTTGTAGCGTCTCTCCCAGGATGCAAACAGTGCCCACAGCCACATCCACATCACCACTCCCAGCCCAGCTTGACCTCAGCTGGCTGACATGGACTGATCGTGCCTTGGGGCAGTAGAAAAGCCTCCAGGCTACTCACTCTGGCAAAGAAAAAGAGGGATTTTCTAAAAAAAATAAAATATTTCCTGCTATTTAACATTGTGGATTCCACTGAGCACAACCCTGTGGCCATCCCCAGGCTTCCCATCACCGCAAGGAGTGCAGTCAGGCCCTTGGGAAAGGCTGCCAAGAGACAAAAAGGAAAAAAAGACACTGTTCATACATGCATTTAGGTAAAAATAAGACACATCTACTAGGTAACAGCATGGAGAATAAAGTAGTGCCATCTTCCTCAATATTCCAGTGAAGCCCCCCAAGATGGATAGTCAGACCAGCACTAGAGACCAAGAGTTGCAGGAATCTGGAGGAGGACTGCAGCCACCCTTCTCACGCTGGCGTTCACTGGTTTATCACCCCATGAACAACCCTGCCCAGCCCGGGGCTGCTCCACACCCACTCAACAGTTTGGATTTGCTGACTGCGACCGAATGCCACTCAGCAAAAAATAAACCAACCCCATCCCCAACCAAAAATCCCCCATGATTTCAGGAGAATGGTCAGGCGTGCACTAAGTGCTTTGCTGGATGGGGGCCAGAGCCTTCAGCACCTTCAGTCTGGAGCCCCTTTGCTATTTATCAAGGCCCTCTCCGCCTGCAAAGCTCTGGGTGAGCCTGGTTTTTGTCCCTGCACAGACCCATCCCCACGACCACCCAGGATGCAGGGCTCTCTGGGCTTGTGTCTGGCTGGGCTGCAAAAATTAAGGTAGCTCTTACGAAACACACACTGTATCCTTAACACAAAAACCAGGGCCCTGCACTTTATATCCCCTCTGCAAGAAGCAAAGCAGTAACCCCAGTCGTTTAGAAACATATTTAAGAGGGAAGAGACAGGCATCTCTCATTAGTATAGGTTTTCAAAATAGTTCAATATCTCAACCCTACAAGTTTCACTTAATCGATGAGACTAAGGCAGACAGAGTAACAGAGAATTAAATGTCTCTGCACAGAGATGCAGTGATGAGGTTATTTCACCGTCCTCCCGGCCGCGCTCGCTGCCGTGCCTGCCACCAGTGCTGCTGTGCACCGACTATCAGGTTTCTGAAGGACAATTGCATGCCATTAACAGATGACTTATCCAGCTGAGGCCTCTAATTTGACCTTACTACTTTTTTGGAGGGCAGAAGGCATGGCTGAGGCATCCGTGGAGGCCAACACAAACACTAATCCAGCAGCGTCCTGTGCCCCAGTGAACCCCTCATCCTCTACGAACTAAAACCAGCCACATTGCCTTTCTAGTGAGGCACCAAAACCCCTGTAAAAAGCCCTCTCATGCCCAGTATTGGTCCCAGGGAGGTACACAGCCTCCCTGGTTCTCAGGGGGGCATTGGGTCCCACTGCTCCTGTTGCTGCAATGTGCAGAGACCTGAGAAGACAGTTTCCCCTCCAGACTCAGATCAGTTGTGTCTCAGGTTGCTCCAACAAGTTGCTTCATCTCACCTGCTGCCTGCAGCAAACTAACTTTTGCTCTGAGCCACTGGCTTTTGCTATGAAGTGACTGGTGCATCAGCTCTACCCCACAAGTGGTGACAGCCACACAGAGAGTGTCTTGGGAGGAAGATGCTGGAAAAAAGATAGCTCACTGGGCTGGAGATGGGACAACAGGGAGCTCCCACTAGCCAGGATACTTGGGACTAGCCTGGATCCCAACTCAGATCCTGGCTCACCTCTAAACGATCTCTGTCAATCAGCAACGAGCAGGAGGATTTGGCAGGGAGTTTAACCACTGCTCTGGGAGCCGACAGCTCTGCCCAGGCGCCAGGCAGCCCACGCGGGGCACACAGGGACGCACTGGCTGCTCCACGCGGCTGCTCCGCGGCATCGGTGTTTCCTGCCCACACCTCCAGCTGCCGCTGCCTCTGCTGCACCCCTGAGCCACGTGTCCTGTGGCTTCTGAACTGTAGTTTCTCCCTCCCCTGTCCCCCCCACCAAATCCTTATCAACTGCAGAGGAAACTAGAGGAGATGCGCAGGGAGATTAGGAGATGCTACGCAGCTGCATCGCTCTGCGGGTCAGAGGAGAGGATGCAAGGAACTGCCTTTCCCTCCTCCATCCCACACACCTATGTTACAGGCTGGAGCAGGGAAGCAAAGGTCCTGCCCAGACATCACCCTGCTCCTACAGGGCTTCTCATGAGGCTGACCCTGACCTTCCTGCCCTATCAGCTTTAACCTCATGCAGGTGGCCTTCAAGAGCTCATGAACATCCTGCCAGAAGCAGAGGCAGCTGTGAGCTGGCAGCTGCAGCTCCTGTTTTGTCAGCACATCTCACCCACTTACTCTCAACTGCAAGAAAATATGAGTTAAAACACCAAAGCTGATCCTTCAAGAGAAGTGAAGCAGCACTGCCCTGCACAATCCAGGAGTGTAAAGGTTGGTAGTTTCCATTTGGCTGGTCTCAGCCTCTCAGGGACAACTTCATGCTCAGACCCACTGCCTGAGCCACCTCCCTGCCAGCACTGTCATCGTGTCCATCACCACTGATTGGCCTCAACTCAGCTAAGAAAGTGGCATTGGACCCATATCTACTTCTGGAATGCTGCATGACCTTGGGCAAAGCACTCCAGCTCCTTCCCCACTGTGCAGTCCCCTCAGTTGCACCACTGGAGCTGTGGGGATGGGGAGATTGTGTCACCAGGGGACTGCACAGTCCAGAGCACCAGCTAGAACTCCACACCAATGTGTCCATCCCAAAGCCAGACAAAAACCACGACAGCAAATAAAGCAAAGGTGGGACACTGATCCCAAGACACGGTCACTTGTTACAGTCACAGTCCAAGAGCGCCCCTGTCCCAAAGTCCTTCCATGTTCCACAAGGACAGGTGTTCACAGGCACATGAAGGGGCTTGCTGGATGCAGAAAGCAAGTGTTGCCCCAGTCCCACAGCCAGACTCTCCTCCTTGAGCTTCTTGTATGGGAGGCTCTGTTCCTGCTGGCTCTCCCAGCCTCCCCTCACTCTCCCACGTCACTGGAAATGGGACAACTCATGCAAACTGATCTCTGGGGCTCCCTTTGCATCCAATGACATACAGGCACTTCAGTCCAAGTACACAAGCATACAAGGTACGTGGGAAGAAACTTCTTAGGAGACACACCTCTTCAACAACTACTAGAGAGAGCATATCTGGCCCATGCCTCATCTCTGGGGTAGCCAGCAGGGAATGCTGCGGAAAGAGTGAAGAACAGGGCGAGTCCATTTCATATCTCCCTCCAGATAATCTCCCACTCCATCAAACACTTTGAGTTTGGGGTCTATCTTAGAGGTTATCTTAACTTATGTGTCTACAGTAAGGTGCAAGCAACCAATTTTAGGACAGCCACTATGAGGAGGGGTGAACCCTGAGCAACAGGAATAGCCTGCACAGCATGAAAGCAGAGTCACAGTTCATGGTGGAGAATTAACCCAGCTCAGTATTGGGTCTGGGAAACACGAACTTCCACCTTGCTGGACACCACCAGCCCTGTACCTCCAGCACAGGCCTGAGAGGGCAGCAGTGGGGAGCTCAAGGAAACAGGCAGCCAGATGGCAAACACCAGGTGAGGGTCCCAGCAATCCTCCTCCTGGGATGCTTTGGGGTTCCCTCTTCTCCTCCACAGAAACTTTGTCTGCATGAAGTCATGGGGTTTTGTACCAGGATTTCTGGATTGTGCTGGGCATGCAGGGCTGCTGGCCATATCCACTCCCACACACAACCTGGCATCCATGAGAGCAGTGGACTTGTTGCACCTTCATCATGCAGGACACAGGGTAACGTTTCCACCCCAAATACAAGCAGAGCCACTCCAGGTAGGGTAAGCCCCAGTTGTGTTTGCACAGATGCTGCTCTGAAGAGGTTTGTTTCCCTTCCCCAGATGAAATAAAGCCGGTGACAGCACGCAGAGCCACTCTTCAGTCATCAGCCTGGTCTGAGAGGCACAAGCTTCCACTGACTCAAATGGAAAGGGGAAGCTTGGTACTGGTGCCTCTGGACAGGCAGACAGTCTAGGGATGGCTCCGTAAGCTGTTCCCAAGGTGACCTTTTTACTGCACTGAGGGATCCATTCCCTTCAGTCCTGCCTGGGTGAGAAATGTAATGACCTTACAGGTACACAATAAAAGGGTGGGAGGATGGGGGAAGCTGAAGGTCTGCAAGTGCAGCTCTTCCAGCCTGCCTCTCCCTCCCAGACAGCCCTGGAATGGAAATGAGATCCGAGAGACGCTGCAGAGGACTGGGATGGATCGATGGGAGCACCCAACACTGCACTGCATCTCAGCACAGAAAGGTGCAAGATGCTTAAGGAACTGCTCCCTGGGCAAGTGTCCCCATCGAAGGGGGTTCAACAGGGAGCACTTCTGTGCAACACCTCTGCGTCCCTCTCCTTGAGCTCACAGCGTCGCTGATGTCCCCAGACTCTCTTACAGCCACCAACTGGAGGGCTCCTACCCACCACCACAGCAAGGGGATGGTACCAAGAGACTGGCAAAACAACAAGCAGGAGAGCAAGGCAGGCATGGCAATCCAGCAGTTCCCAAGTGCACCAAGCAGCCAAAGGCACAGCTCACGGCCTGACAGCGGGAGCTTGGCAAGGTCACTGAGGAAGCCCTAGCAGAGATGGATCTGGTGACTTGGATGGTCCAACAGCAGCAAGCTCTCCATGGAGTCTTTGGGGATTTTTGCACTAAACAAAGACACTTTCTTGGCTTTTCTATGCCCAGGGAGTCATGCCCTGTCACAAAGCAAATGGAGATGAGTGACCACACACTGTCCCCGGGACAGGGCACAAAAACAAGGAGTGAAAACTGAAGGACAGAAAAGATTTGTCACACTGGCAGCAAAACCCACTGATCTTCAGATGCCATGACTCAGTTTTCATCCATCCCACCAGACGATGCAATCAAGTTTCCGTGACAGCGATTTCACACCGAAGATGATTGCTGGCCAGGACACTCAGTGTCCTGTTCCTGTCCCTGCCAGGGCTTGAGCTCCTCAGTGTCAGGGTAAAGCTGAGAAGAGAACAACAGGATAAAGATCCCATCTGCTGCTGAGCCATTTGAGGTCACCACAACAGCCTGACCTCTTCCCCCACCATGCTCAACTCAAAAGTTGTTTTGAGACAGCAAGGACTGAGTATTCACTAAAGCACAGATGTGATTTCCAGATGTGTGCCCTGCACTAGACCTCCTTGTGTGTCTTTATCTGCAGGAGAGGCCCCAGAGGGCTGCACCGTCTCCACAGATAACACAGGGAGTAGCTGAGGCACCTTCTCATGTCACTTCCTCCTCAGACTCTCCATGCAAGACCTTTCCACTCACCACACCGTGACCTAGAGAAAGACGCAGAGTTACCAAAGCAGCTGCTGGTGAAATCAAACCTTCTCTGTCCCACAGTGGTTAAATATGGAAACAATCTCCTCTTCCCTTTTCATCAGTTTTGCTCTATCTGCACTAGCCATGATGGGACCACTGATGGTGCTGGCTTCAACTTCCATTGCCACGGCAAGAATATGGTTGATAACCAGTCAATGGCATCTTCTTACAGCACCATCCAACTGAAGATCTCCAGGTACTGAGCAGTTACTACCTAAGTCACACACTGCCCTAGCAGAAGACACTATCTTCAGTTTACCTGGGAGAAGCAGGAGCTCTTAGTGATGGTCTTCACACCAGGCTCCTCTACCACCTGGTTTTGTTTTTCTCTTAATGAAATCACCTGGGATTCATTTGGCCCCCAGAACTGCAGACCTCCTCCTGCTTGCACACCGACCTTTTCCATGGTTCGTACCAAGACTGATGTCCCAATGCTCCAAAATTTCACATCCTCATCTCTAGGCATTTCATAACATGCCCCAGAGCCTGAGCTGCTGGGGACTACAGGGACCATACTTCCAGCCAGCAGCAAGACCTTGAGAACAGGCTGACAGAAGGCATTAAATGAGACACTGAAGAAGAAACAACCAAAAGGAGTAAAGTTGTGTCCCAGCAGAGCCAACTTCCCAGCAAGCTTGGGGAGCCCAGCACCACACAGGGTCTGCTCTGGGGCCCAGGACAGCTTTTTGGTCCTCTGAAGTTGAGAAGGGCTGTGAGCTGGCAAGGATTAGCAGGACAAGGATTGCAGGCTCATAAGAGAGGCAGGTATTCCAAGCAACCCAGGCTCCTGTCCAGAGGAACCAGAGGGGGTGATGCCTGTGGGACATGGATTAGCAGAGGTACCTGAGCACGGCAGCTCAGAGAGATGAGGCAGCAGGCTCCCTGATTCTGCTCTGACACAGCCCAGGAGCACGTGAGCCTTGCCAAGAAGGACCATGCCAGGCAGTGCCCAAAAGCTCCGCAAACAAACTGAACCATCCTCCATCCCACCCGTCCTCCAGCTGGAAAGCAGATTTATGGGGCACAGATTTACAGGGCAGGGTGCCAAGGGGGTTAAAATCCTCTTAGACATCCCATACTCCAAACACAGCCGAGCACCTGCTCACAGCCACCCCCAATATGTTATCCGGCCTGGCTTACAGGCTGCCAAGGGTCTCCTCCTGAAGGGTGAAGAGGAGGGATGAAGGATGAACCAGCACACACAGAAGGGATGTCCTTTAATCACCAGATCACCCGGCACTTCTGGGAGCAAGTAAACAGGAAAAAGACTCTCAAGCAGCTGCTCTATCCAGCATCCCTGCGGCTGAGACAGCCTTCCTTGACATCCCCTCTCAGTGATGATTTCCAACCCTGGCTTGTTTGGCCCTAGTGTGGGCAGAGGCTCAGATGGAGCAGGATGAGGCCCTGCACAACACAAGCCTGGCAGGAGAGGGGCAAGGCTCACTGATGGTGAATCGGGGGAGCTCCAGGAGAGATGGAGAGCAGGACAGTGTTGTGCTGGAGCAGCTCACAGTGTCAGGAGGCAGCAGAGCAGCCACAGCACCACTTTGTGCTGCTCAGAGCGCAGCAGCCCTTCTGTGCCCATCCCTCCAAGCACCACCATTCCAGCAGTGCAGTGGGACAGACGGCATCACGGTGACCATGCACCTGGCTCCTGGGTGATGGGTTTTGAAGCAAGAGGGAAACAACAACCCAAGGCAAACTCAGTCCCTGAGGACAATTTACCTCGTGGATTGCTCCCTCGAGGTCCACAGATGAGAAGGGAGAAGCGACCACACCTACAGGAAGGCAGCAGTGCTGCACAGACACCTGTACAGGTAAAGGCTGGGGGTGAGCAGAGGGGCTGAGCTGCAAACATAGGGCAGCACAGCTCCAGGTGGGATAATTTTGTGTGTCAAGGCAGAAAAAAAAAAGGTCACATTTCAAGAAAAAGAAGATAAATGTGTTCCTAATGGGTTGGGAAGAAAAAAACCAACCCGTAAGACATGGCCCTGCCTCTTCTGCCATGGCTGTTGGCCATTTCACCCTGAAAGCCAGCAGACAGTCAGCTCAGCACGGCATGGAAGCTCATGTGCTGGACCACGACCTTCGCCAGGATGACTTTAAAACAACAGTGTGGGTTTGCCTGCCTGCAGGCAGCCAGGCGTGCACTGGGGCACCATATAAATAGCAAGAAAAAGCACAATTGACCAAAACCTCAGAACCACAAGTGTTTGCAAACAGAAGCTGCAGAATAAAGCAAGGTCTGTTCCAGACTCAGGAAGGCTTTCCATGGCTCTCCAGCCAGCCCAATTCAGGACCCCCAGCCTGAAACTGAGCTGAAGAACCACCAGACCACACAGGCAGCACAGATGGAGCTGAAAAGCAAGTTTAAAATCACAGAGACTTTCAGAGTATGGGCTGGAAGCATCGTAAAGCTCAGCTGACTCCTACAGATTTAGAGTTGACAGGTTCTACCCGAGATGCCAGCCCTTGGCCTTTTGCATGCTCAGGGTGCTCCATGATCGTATCTCCTCCCACCATCTGATATATCAAGATCTTTGATATGTGACAAGGATATATCAAGAAGCAGCAAGATGCCCAGAGATAAAGAGAGCTGGGAAAGGAGGGATGATCTCGGCACAGCCGTTGGGCAGGAGCAGACAGCCCTGCCGGTAGTTCCAGGTGCTGGGGGATCTTCAGAAAGGCAGAAAATTCTCAGAAATGAGGGAGTTGCTCATTTGAATCAATGCCAAAAATCTTTTTCCAGGTGAAATGCCTCTTTGTATAATACTAAAATCCTCAAAACTTAAAGATTAAAACCATTTCAAAGGAAAGCTTTCTCCAGCACAGCGGAGTCCCTTCGGGAATGGCCACTGTCACTGTGTCCCCCTCCTGAGGGCTCTTCCTGGCCTGGGAGACACCTTCCTGCTGCTGCCTGATGTAACACCTCCGGCAGACAAACCATGCTCAGCGGAACAGATGAGCTGGGACGTTGGGGCAGAGGAAAAGCCATGAGATCACCCACCCACCCCCTTCACAGCAGGATACTGTCACTGTGCAGAGGATGTGCTTGACACTAAACTGATCTCATCCGCGATACCGGCAGGAGAGAGGCAGCAGCAGCAAACACCGCGACCCCGTGAACTAACAAGCCTCCCAGGCAGGTGTTTGCTGGAGTGGTTGCAGGTTTCTGTGAGCATCCCTGGCTGTCAGATGCCAAACCATTTTCTACATACGGCTGAAGGTATCTACTGAACACACAAACACTTCTTCTTTTATCCTTCTTTAAATAGGTTTCCTTCCAATTGCTTTATTTCAGCATCACCTTCCACCGCCTGCTCTCCAAGCTTGTTTGGCCAAGGGGAAGAAGCGAGGATGTGTGGGTAACTTTTCAAAAGCATTGTAAGGACTTCAAAATTTAAGCCCCACTGTTTTCTGATTTTTACTGCCCTTAAACCTCAGAACACACTAGAAAAGGAAAAAAGCCTTCTCCACTGACTTCAGACATTTCCTTTTATTGTATAACAAGGTTCAGCTGATGGTTTAACGGGATTTTTGTGATCAAAGCCCCACACACCCTCACTACATGCTGCAAGCTCTTCCTGGACTCCCTGCACCCCTCCTTCATTGTGTATTTTACACCAGATCCTGCTGAACCTGCAATAGTTCAGGAACAGGGACACAGCACAAGAGGCCCACTGCAGCCCCAAGCCAGGCCACCCAGTTCCAAGAAGCACTCTCACACACCTTAAACCCAAACCACCAGCCCAGCTTTTGGCTGACCTGCTATTAAGCAGACATAACTGCTGTTGGCCCCTTCATCTAATGACCTACAGCCCACCAACAGTGTGGTCCTGCTGTATTTCTACAGCCATGCAGGGCTGGCGATCACCATGCTCGATGCCAGGCTGATCTGGAAGAAGTCTCAAGTCTCACAACTCCTGCCAGCCAATTTCATGGCTGGGATCAGATGCTCATCACAAACCATCTGCAATGCCAACCCCAGTCCCAGAATCTCACTTAGGTAGAGACAGAGCAGATAGACAAACAATCAAATATGGTCCACTTTCAGCAGCAGTTACCATCCATGGGCTGAGCTGCTGCAGCAGAGGAGATTGTGTGATGTAGCCAAAACTGTAAACCAGTCTCAACTGAGCATGGTACAGAGCTCCTGCTATATCCCAAGCATTGGCAAGTTTCACATTCCGGCCAGACTGCACATCAGGGTGCTGTGCTGTCACTTGGGTCACTTCCCAAGGGACACAACAGTCCCAGTGCTCTCTGGAGGAGAAGGTCCCAGCATCACAAAAATTAAACGAAGGCTGGGGCAACCTGGTGGTCAAGCCTGATCTACCTCACGCAGCACTTGGAGAAGGGGACCCTGCTTGGGACAGGGACTTTGGCATCAAACTCTGCTGAGACTGCAGGAAAGCCTTTTCTCTTCCATCTGCAATCTGCAAGATATGCAGAAGGTCACATGCCTGCTCGCAGGGCCAGGCGATGGGCATCGCTGACAGCCAGCGCGTCTTCGGGATGTTCGCAGCGCGCACCACTGCGATTAGATAACGGAGCTGAGCAAACGCTTCGCTGATAAGAACAACCACCCCTGCTGTGCAGGCAAGACCAAAGAGCAGTAAAAAGATCCCAGGCTGGGTTGGGCGACTGCTGGCTCAGCTCAGAGTTGGGGCACACTGAAAGACCTGTATGAAATCCCACAACAAAACCATCCCTGGGGATGGGAGGTGATGGCACGGAGCACGCGAGGTGCTCCTCTGCAAGGCCAGATGTTCAGATCCAGCTTACTCGGATGCTCCTCTCACCACACATGGTGTCCAGCTGCCTGCAGGCAGGGAGAAAGCCAAGCTGCATCGTTTCTGCCCTGCAAAACCTGGAGCACTCTGTCCTTCAGTGTAGGAGAGAAGTAATCAGTCTGACACTACACAAAACCTGCCCGGCACTTTTTAATTAGTGGGCTTAAAACCCATAAGCCGATAGTTTCCATGTGGCTGACTGGCAAACGAAGGAACCGGATGGATGGACAACAAGGGTTCAGGTACCACAGCAGAGCACAGTTCTCCCAGCTGGCTAACCTCTAGCTGCCCTCTGGGTGCAGAGAAGCTTTTGAGATGCCAAGGGAGGAGGCAACTTGTGACGTGTCTTCCTACTGCACAAGTAGGGGTCTCCTAACCTCCTGGAAGATGCTACCAAGAAGAGAAAGGAGATGACAGAGGGATGTAAAGCGAGGGAAAGCAGCTGTTTCAGTTTGGTGCTGAAGGCAGAGTAGAGCTCGTCTGCTTTCCCCCCGTTTAACACAAATATCCTGGTAAGGAGGAAGGGCACTGGTAATGACACAAAAAACCCTCTTCACTCAAGAAACTCCCATGGCAGAGCTTCAGCAGGGGAAGCTTTAACCGTTCCGATGATCACAAGCCACACTTCCACCTTCCCACACCACTCAGGTGGCACCTCAGAAGTGAGCTCTACTCCACTCAGCCCCTGCCCCTTGCGAGAGGATGCATCCTGCATCCATGGGGTGGGGGGCAGGAGGGGACCTGCCAGGGCAGGAGGGGAGCTGCCAGGGCAGGAGCCATCCTGCACCCCAAGAGGAACCGACTGCGAAGTCTGTTTATACTTGAAAGCTATTTCTGGTTTACCCACTTCTCAAGAGTTCCAAGCCCCTCAGCTTATTCAGATGGCCTCAAAAACATCAAATTATAAATAAAAAACCCTCAGTAGAGGGATGGGAGTTGGAAAGGACGAGGTGAGTACGAACCACCCTTCACTTTGCATTACAATTTTACAGTTCCTGCCTTTTCTTTTACACAGGCGATAGCTTTTCTGCACCTCCACGGGACTGAGCTCATTTCACTGAAAGCAAGAATGCAACCAGGGCTTTTTTGAGGTGGGTTTTTTTCCCCCCTCCTCTCTCTCCTCTATAAAACAAACATCTGCTCCAAATTTTCAGCTCGCTCTCTGAGCAAACTCTCTGAATTTTCTGACGTGTTTCAATTAGAAGTTGGCCTATAACCCCCCCCAGCACGTGAAGTTATGAATTCAAGACCCTTTCATATTAAAAAAAGAATTACGTAATGCAGGAAGTTTAAAAAAAAAATGGCATAAAAGACAACTGACTCGAGGGATCAACTTTACTCTGCTTTGGGTGATTAAGAAAAAGAATAGAAAATTATTAGAGCTCTTCCCATTGTAACAGCCAGGCCCTCTGCAGAGTTGATTAGCAGGAAAGCGATGCATTGGTAATTAGAGCTGGATGGAACCTTTTGGGATAAAACCAAATACTAATTGAAAAAATGACTTTTTTTTTTTTTTTTTTGCACAAACCAGGATTGCATTTTGCAATGTTTCAGCTTTGAAAAGGCACAGGAGAAGGATGTGACCCTTTCCAAAGCAAAAGGCTTTCCTGCACAGACAAGTTTGCCCCCTCCTCGCCGTTCCTCAGCCGACTCCACTCACTGAGAGGCCCGGCGCTCTGGAACGAGCTGAAGAGCTTAATGAAGAGCAGGAGATGGGTTCTTTCCAACAGAAGAGGTTCTTCATCCGGGAGCCCAGCTGGCTGGAGCCCCTGCACTGCCTGCTGCTGAGTCAGAGCTGCTCACAGAGGGGAGGCGAGGGGGACACACACTGACAAGTAACACACAAGGTCACTCTTTATGCGACGCTCACAAAGCACCACACAAAGGGTGACAAAGCAAGGGGATGAAGAAGAGGGCTGTCACACCAGCAAGGGCTCCCCCCTCCTCTCAGCATCAACATACCATGATCCCAACACCTCCCGGCTTGTGGGCAGGAGGAAGGCAAGGCTTGGCAGTTTGATGGTGGCCAACAAGGCTGGTTGGTTGCCTGTAGACATCTCTAGCATGTGTGGTGGTGCCACCCACCCTATCAAACCCAACCAGTGGTGGTCAGCATCCCCCCGGTCCAATCTCATCATTGTTAACAGATGCTGTTCGACACCATGGGCTTTGTTGTTACTTCCCAAGCTCCTTCCAGAGGCCAGCTAAGATCTCGCTCACTTCAGTGAGTAGCTTGAAATAAAAGATGTCCCATCACCTTTGAGCACAAGCAAAGCTGGCAGCCACACCCCCATTTGGTCAGGGAGAAACTGTCAGACTGGTGAGGCTCACAGGCATGGAGGATAGGAATTTCCCTGGACCATCCTCCAGGCATGGTCCTCTCCAGCAGTGAGGTGTCCTGAAGCCCGCTCAGCCTCTGCTTCCCTGTAAGCTCTAGGTCAGCACACACCAGAAAGCCAAGAACCACCAAAACATAGCTTCTCATGAAGGTGAAGGCAAACAATCAATAATGGAGCCAAGTCCCTCAGCACTGCTGACCCTGGGGACAAATACACATCTCATTTCTGCAAAATCCACCAGGTATAGAGAAAAAAGCACAAATCCTCCATGTTGGAGTGTTCATGGAGACAGACACCTCTCCAAGACATGGCCATCGACACAGACATGCCCTGAGTCTGAGACCTCGGTATGTGACATACTGTGGATACTCACCTGTTCTGATTAAAACCCAGGATCATTCCTACTTCAACTAACTTGTGTCCAGGGGGTTCTGAAGCTCCCTGATGGTCTCCATATCTCAAGAAACACAAGAGCATTCATTACTGACCCATGAACACAGCAGTCTTTGACCTGTAGACCCCAATATATTGTCCAGTGGAGAAGATGTTCCACATGAAGGACCATCTCACCTCCTGACCACTGGCTGTCTCCTCTGCTCATGGCTTCATTCATATTGCAAGTTAGGACCAAACCAGCAAAGCCACAACAAGCACACCCCAATCTTGCTGCCAGTCCCAAACTTCTCCTCCCCATGCCAGTATGATTTGTGTTCATGGGCAGAACCAGGTCAGCCACTGCTCACAGTTACAACCACCCTGCACTGTAAGAGATGAGCTTGACTCCAGACCACTTCCGCCTCTGGTGCCCACCACAGCCATCTGAACACTGTGCCAGTAAAGGCTGGACTTCAAGGGCAGAGGGATGGGCCAGGAGGGGAATACATCAGTGTATTCACCACGTGAAGTGGAGCTGTCACACACCTGGGTTTTCCCAGGCATCCTTTTTTCTGCCCAGGAGGTGCATCCAGATAAAAACAGGGAAACTGGCCAACAAGGTAGTATAGCTGGCCATTGATCGCGTGGCTCTGCCTCGCCTGCCTAGATACACAGTCACTATTTGTGTACACAAGCTGATATTTCCACCTGGAGCTCCTACGCTGCTGTCCAGGAAGTGTTCAAGCAGAGCTCTTCTTCTCAGCCTCGTAAAGGAAGAGAAGCAAGAGGATGGGTGCTGGGTGACACCAGAGGAGGGCACTGAGGACAGGATGAGATGCTTGGGTGTAGAGAGATGGGGCTGAAGATATGGCAGCTCTTCAGGCTAACGTCCTCTCTCCAGCATGGCCCACCTTGCCTCTTAAGAGGGTTGCATGCACTGCAGGAACACCACATGTGTGGGTAAGGACATGCCAGGGAACCCAGAGCCCACGGCCAACTCACCTGTGGCACAGCAGAAGCACCCCAGGTAATTTTCCCCTGTCACATTTAAAGAAACGCAAGGGAACTGGCTGTCCCGTGTTCCCCAGCTCTTTCTTTCCTTTCACTAGAAACCTACAGATTGTATTATTTTTATAATTTGATCATCTCAGTCCCTAGGACACACTCTCTGCTTTTACTGGTCTGCTCCTGGCTGTCTGCACATCACAAGACATCGTCACAGCCATGACATTATCAGCATTGTTACCACCAGTTTTGGTACAGAAGTTAAAAGTTCTCTAAACTCCCTGAAGTTAAGGTCCTGGCCGAACAGGGACTGCAGCACACACACAGGGCTGCCCACAGGAACGATCTCCTGAGCAGACATCGGTTGGACCATGACCCCACGTGCTCTGTAGGCACAGACAGAAACCAGTGCCTCACCAGCAAAACCAACAGGTGCTTTGCTTCAGTTCAAGAACAACTCAAAGCCAGGACCAATAGAGCACTGCACTCACCCTCTCCCACTGCCTCAAAGCTCCTAGAGGCCATTCTGGAAAGATACAGGGAAGCTGCACGTCCCAGTCATGCCAAGTGAGCCCCAGGCTCCTTCCAGAGCTGCCTGGAGACACTGCTGGGCAGAAGCTAGGGAACTCCATGGGTCTTAAGGCAAACCAAAGCCCCAAACAGGAAGCGTCCAGCATTCTGTGGTCCTGTCACAGAGGCATGACCATCGTCTCCATCATCTTTCTTGATCTGAGCCCCCCAGCAGCATCCAACCTTTCCACCTTGGGCCAGCAGCACTGGCCAGGAGAGAGGACAACCCCTCCACGGCCTCATTGTGCCCCAGATGCATCCTTCAACGTGGGAAAGGTCGATGCGAATGTGCCAAGGCAGGATTTACGTCACATCGCCTTCGTGCATGTCCTTTTCCTCGCCTCCAGCGTGGAACAGAGACTCTGTCCTCGTGTCGGCACGCATGGGGGCGAGAAAGGTAATTTAAGAGAAACAGCAGTAATCTGAGGTTAAAAGTCTCCCAGTGTGGGGCCTCCAGACTCTCTCCCCCTTCCCACCCATCTTGGTGGTTTATACTCTCTGCCCTCCTCATGCTACAAGTCCACATTGCACACAGAAAACCAAAGCTCTGCCCGTAACTGCTCCCACCATGGCAAATGGGGTTGGCAGGACCCAGCCAGACGCTGACTGCGCTCCACCTGACCCTGTGCCACCATCCTTGGGCAGATACACGATGGGGAGAAGGGAAGAGGAGGCAACATCACAATATTTTGGGTTGCTTTTTCTGCTCTTTGCCCTTTCTGTACCATCTCATCTGTTGCTCCTAGATGCAACTCCAAAAACGGCTCAAACTAATCCTGCTTCCGTTTTGAGGCTACTTTTTGAGGCTCCTTTTATGAGGCTCTTTTTGGGGGCTCTACTTTTTTGAGGTTCTGTTTTGGGGCTCTTTATGGCTTTTAGGCACTGTTGGGACCAGGGAAACAGCACCGATTTGATCCCACGGGAAGGTGATGACGATCAGGGATGCAGAAAGCGGGGATGCTGCCACGGTGGTACCCCCCAGCGCATCCCCCACAGGACCAGGGTGTCCTGGGCAGGGACACGGGCACCTCCTCTCCTCCGGGAGACACGGGAAACAGCCAGCCTGGAGTTATTCTAAATTCCCTTTCCTCTTTTCAACCGAGTGGGAGCACTGGCTCCCAGGGATGGCTCCCGCACCCACCACTCCGGGATGATACAAGAAGTAGGAATAGGTGATACAAAAAGTGGAATATTTTCATTTTTGGTACCGGGAGGACCCGCAGCCCTTTCCCCCCGGTCCTCCCGGGAACACCGCGCATCCACGGTTTTCCTGGGGACACCCCTACATCCCCGGTTCTCCCGGGGGCATCCTGCACCCCCGGTTTCCCTGGGGACACCCTGTACCCCCGGCTTTCCCAGGAACACCCCCGCAGCCCCGGTTTTCCCCGGGAGCCCCGCACTCACCCGCCCCCTCGATCTTCTCGGAGCCGCGGCTCCAGGTGAGCTGCCGCGTCTCCAGCTTCACCTGGAAAGTTTTGCGCTCGGGTCGCTGCGACTTTTTGGAGTAGAAGAGGGTCATGACGGTGCCCACCTCCAGGCTGCGGCAGAGGTGCGCTGCCTCCGCCTCGCTGGGCGCCCCGGGGGCGCTGCCCGGCGCGGCCGCCATCGGCGCGGCGAACAAAGGCGAGCGCAGCTCCCGCAGCCTCCGGCCCGCCCGGAGCCCCCGCAGCCTCCGCCCCGCAGCCCCAGCCCCGCCCGGAGCCTCCACAGCCTCCGCCCCGCAGCCTCAGCCTCAGCCCCAGCCCCGCCCCGCCCGCGGCTGCGGGAGAGGAGGAGCGAGGAGCGGGGAGGGGGGAGGAAAGGGGCGGGGCACGAGGGGGGACATTGGGGGGTGGGGGGGCTGCTCATGGGGGGCACCCGGTGCCCAAAAGTGTTCCTGGAGTCCTCACGGTACCCTGCACCCCATGGCGCTTATGGGAAACTGGGGTACCCTGCACCCCATGGCACCAGGCACCACACGACACTCTTGGGGTACCCTGCACCCCAGGGCACTTCTGGGGCACTGGGATACCCTGTACCCCAGGGCACCACGCACCCCACAGTGTTCCTGGGGTACCTCATGCCCTATGGTGTTCCTGGGACACCCTGCACCCCACCACACTCCTGGAGCACACTGCACCCCATGGTGCTCATGGGGAACTGGGGTAACCTGCAACCCATGGTGTTCCTGGGGTACCCTGCACCCCGTGGCATCTTGCACCCCACAGCACCCTGCGGCCCACAGTACTACTGGGGCATCCTGCACCCCATGGCACTACAGTATTCCTGGGGCCCTGGGGACACTCTGCACCCCACATGTGTGGCACACATAGGTCCCTGGTGTTCCACGCACCCCACAGCACAGGATACAATGGGGCCCTGGCACCCTCCAACGTGGTTCATGTGGGGTCCTGGGTGTGTAACACACCCCATGGCACATGTGGGGTCCTAGGGGTGCTGCATCGCCCAGCACAGTATCCCTGGGGCCATCACTCCAGTAGATGCCTCCGTGCCTCAGTGCCCCAGCAGTGCCATGGGGCACAGGGTGTCCCAGGAGTGCTGGGGGGTGCAGGGTGCCGTGGGGTGCAGAGTGCCCCAGAAGGCCCCTATGGGGCCGAGGGGCTCAGCCCCCCCAGCCTCCCACTGCTGCCCCCCACCCCTTGTATCTGCCGTGGGTGCTGTGTGGGATGAGCAGGCACAGGCAGGGATACAGATGTGAGCAGGGCACTGGCCAGGCCAGCACCGGCCCCTAGGACCACTCTGCTGTCCTTGCCCTCCCGGGGACACCCCCAGCCCCGCTGCACTGGGATGACCCAGGCAGGCTGAATTTTCCTGGGGACAGTCCCCTCTGTCTGCCTGCCCCTGGCGCTGTGGCACAGCTCCTCGCCGGAGCCAGGCCTCCTGCTGCCACAGCTTCCTCCCCATAAATCCCAGCCAGACCCATTCCAACAGGGAAAGAGGGATGGGGGATGCGTAGGGAGCCGGAGGTCACAGCGCACTCTCCAGCCCCGCGCTGGCCCCACCAGAGGCCACACAAAAGCAGGGTTAGCGCGGGGATAAGCGATTGAATTGAGAAGTGTTTCAGGGCAGTTCGCTCCATTCACGTGGCTAAAGCCTGCAATTTCCCTTCCCAGATTCACAGAATGCCCTGAATTTGAAGGGACCCACAAGGATCATCGAGTCCCAACTCCTATCCCTGCATAGGACAATCCCAACGTTCACACCGTGTGTCTGAGAAACCTCCTCTGCACCGCCCCGTGCCCTGCTCCCCGGTCAGGGCACCACAAGGTGGGCTGGGTGCGTGCTCAGGCTGCCCTGGGCTGAGGACCGGGTCCCGGCTCAGGTGCAAACACCGAGGTGCCGTGATGGGTGCACCGCCCAGAACCAGCCTGTCCAAGGGTGAGCACGACCCAGCTGCAGGAGGGCAGTGCAGGCAGGGGTTTCCCACAGGGAGAGGCTGGAGGGGTTGTACCCCTATACATAAATGAATAAATATACATGGATGGATACAAAATACAGCCACACAGCCACAGCACACGTATGCACGTGTATTGCAGGCTCACGGCAAGGCAGCACGCGGCCGAGCAGCCCTTACCTCACCCTTCAGCTCAAGGAGAAGCAGGGAGGGGGGTCACGGTGGTCCTCACTGGTTTGCCAATTGCATCGTTAGCCAAGAGACACTGAGTTTCATGGGATGATTCTGTCAGTCTCCAGGCTGGCTCAGTCCCTCCTGGGCCAGGTCAAGTCCCCAGCCAGGTCAAGGAAGGAAGAAGCCATTTACTACCATCCCTCGGGGCTGATGGCCACTTTGGGAGGTGCTGGGAGGGTTGGAGAAGACCCTCTTGAGTTGTGTGCCAGGTGACTGACGCGTCGCTGCCCGTGCCATGAGTGACACCAGGGCTGTGTGCTGCAGGTTTCCAAGCTGTACCCCTGAAGAACAACTACAGTGAGAACCTGGAGCTGGCTTCCCTGCTCGTCAAGATAGACATATTTCCTAGCAAGGTAAGGACACGAGGGTATCCAGCTCCCCTCTTCCTCGTGCTGGTGGCTCTGTGCAGCGGTGCCTGGCCTGCGCGTGCGGGTTGGCCGAGTTCGTGCTGCACTGTAGAGATCACAGAATCATAGAACCACTTGGTGGGAAAAGGCCTTTGAGATCGAGTCCAACCGTACCTGTCCACTACTAAACTAGATCCCTGAGCGCCTCATCTACCCATCTTTTAAACACCTCCAGGGGTAGTGACTCAACCACCTCCCTGGGCAGCCTCTGCCAGTGCCTGACAACCCTTTCGGTGAAGACTGAAGCTCCCCTGGTGCAACTTGAGGCCATTTCCTCTTGTCTTGTCACCTGTCACTTGGGAGAAGAGACCAGCACTCACCTTTCAGTCAGTTGTAGACAGTGATGAGGTCTCCCCTCAGCCTCTTCTTCTCTAGGCTGAACAACATCAGTTTCCTCCGCTGCTCCTCATAAGATTTGTTTTCCAGCCCATTCACCAGCCTCCTGATTGTTTAGGGTCCTGTCCAACATCTAAGCATTAAAAAGACAGGCAAGAACAAACACCCTGGGATAGGAACCTGATAAAAATGAACCTTTGTGAAATGACCATTGCATGGCAGGACCCAAGGGGTGAGGGGATGGTGGGGACCGGCTCAGCAGAGGCAGAGCTGCAGCAGAGGCCCCAAGGCATCCAGGACAGTGCAAAGCCATGGGTGTGGGACCCTCTGCCCCGCTGTCCCCAGGGTGAGCCACCGCTGATCCCACCGGGAAAGGTGCTCCTTGCTTCTGTAGCAGCCTCGTTTGGGACCATCAGGAAGCAGCAGGCTCCCAGTGGTCTTAAAATAGCTGAGCATTACAGGCACACCCTTGTTTTTGAGGGCAAAACCTGAGAAGGAAGTGTGGCCATCAAAGAAGCAGAAAAGGTAACTCCCTGACTCCAAAACACCAGGCACAGCGTGTCCCCAGCCCCGGAGCCCTGGGTGGTCGGTGCGTGGAGGGAGTGGTTTGCAATGAGGTGTCTGCAATGGATATTTTTTTCTTTGAGTTTGGCTAATCACTTCTTTGCCTTGCAGTAACTCTCCATGTCCACGATGCTGTAATTTCAGTTTCATTTGACAGCCTATGAAGCTGCTTCTATCTGTCTGCTGCCTGCCAGCCTCATCTGGTGGTCCTGGCTCCTGGACTGGCCAGGCTGCAGGCAATCGCCCTGGCCCCTCAGAGCAGTGGAAATTTCCATCCTATTCCTGTCATCCTGTCCAGCTTTACCTTGCCCAGGCTTTGGTCTGCAGTGTGTCAGAAAGGTTTTCCTCTTGAAGAAATTCCCTGGACAGTGTTCATCATCTGCCTGTGGAGGGGTGGGCTCTGCAACTCTCCTCTTGCAAACACCTCTGGGAAAAGGAGTTTTTCCCCTCTGAATGGCCCCAGAACCTTCCCCCTTTGCAGCCCTGAAATGTGGGGTGCCACCTCCCATACCCTGTGGTGTTCATGGAGCAGCTGCATCCTCTGCCAGGAACAGGAAGCAGGTTAACAGCCAGGTGACCTCTGGCTTAGGGACAGCCCCTGGCCCTGCTCAAGGGCTAGGCAGCAAAATCCAGGGAAATAAAATGGGTGAATGCAGGGGGTCCCCACAGCCCAGCATCCTTCTGGCACCAGTGCTTGGGGATGGACCCATCCCTTTCTCACCTGGGGACCAAACTTTGAGAGGAGGTGCCTGATCCTCATACCAGCGAGTGACACTCGGCATTTTGCAGTCCCCAGGAGAGAAGAACCACTCTGGGTTATTTATTTGTTCTCATCTGTTCTGCGCTGCCCGGGGTGCTTAAAAGAGAAACAAGCCCATGGGCTGAGAAATTCAGCATCAGGGAAGAGCTTCCCCCACCCCTACAGTGAGCAGGATCTGGAAAACCCAGTGGGAACGCAATGCGGAGTTACCTCCGGCCCCGGAGTGGTGTCAGCAGACACAGAGCAGCGCAAGGCAATTTTTTCCAGGGATGGAAAGCAGACCCCCTGGGGCCAAGGAGTCTCTGTGGATGCTGGCACAGTGCCTGCTCACCAAGGAGCTGAGGCATTGCAAGATCTCTCTGGATTAGAAACCAGCACCTGGTGGGAACCTGGGCAGCTCCAGGTTCCACCCCTGCTCCCTGATTTTAGTAGGGAAGCACACGCTTCTTTAATATCCTGAATTCACCTGGTTTCAATTTCCAACCCCTGAATGCTGTAGAACTTCAAGGGGGATGGGGGCTGCACCCAGCGGGGTTTGCAGCCTTCCCTTGGCTGCTGGCCCTGCCCACAGCAGAACTGGGCTGGGCCTGTGACACATGAGATCCAGTTGCCACCTAAATGTTGCCCCCTCCACTGGTCACGTCATTGCTGCCTTGGTTTCCTTTGCTGCCCAACACAAACCGTGTTGCAGGGTAGGAAAGCTGTGCTGGGGTGGTGGCACCAGGGCAGGCACTGACCAGGCACTGCCGTGGTGGGATGCAAAATGGAATGTTGCACATTTTGTGGCCATCTCTCTGTTTGCACAGTGAGTCAAGAGAATCTGGGAATTCTCCATTTAAAGTGTGGGATGTATGGTCCCGACCCTGCTGTGCCACAAGCAAAAATACAGAGTAAATCCTCCTCCACTCCCTTCCTGGGACAGAGCTGGGGGGAGCATCTGTGCTTCCCAGCATTCAGATGGAGCCGAGTGCCTTTTCGAGGGTTTATCTTGCAGCACCACATTTCTTCTTTCCACTGACAGCCTAGGACATAAGTCTGGCCTCACATCTCCAGGCAGAGCAGGGCCTGAGAGCCACAGCCACCAGCCTGGCCACAGGTACCCCATCATCCCTGAGGAGAAGTTGGATCTGCTGGCAGCGATGCCAAGGTGGGGAATTCCCCTCTGCGGGAGCACATCCCTCCCTACTGCCTGCAGCAGGGCAAGGGGAGAAGAACATTTCCCTGCTCAGAAGCACAGGGAACGGGAATTTAATTCAGCCAGGTCTGAAGGCGGAGAGTATAAATAGAAAGGATATTTTTATGGGCTGCATTGTTCCAGGCACGGGCAGGTTGGGAGCACAATGAGCCTCTTTGCCTCTCCACTGGCATTTTCCTTGCTGCACCTTGGAAAGGCCCCAGAGAGCAAACGGTAACTCCTGCCAAACTGCGAGTTTTTGCAGCCACAACAAAGCGCCTGAAAATCTCGCAGTGGGGAGCAGGAAGCCCTGCTCGGGGCCAGCTGCTGGGAGGCTGCTGCTCCTCCAGCTGCCTGAGCCTAATCCCAACCCTGCAGCCACCCTCACGGGGTTCAGGAGCCCAGCAAGGGCTGCCCAGGCATTTGGGGATGTGGGGGACACATGTTTGCTCCAGGCTGCCCAAGGATACAGAGCCCTGGGCTGCACTCCAGTGCCAGGGAGATGGATGCATCCATCAGCCTCATTCCCCGTGTCCATGTCGGCGTCCAGCCTCCTGCCCTTCCTAACCGCTAGGGGGGATGGAGAGGGTGCTGCTCCCACTCCATCCTCCTCCCTGCGGAGGGCTGTGGGCTAATAAAAAGCAGCACAGAAACCACACCAGGAAGAGCAGCTCACCACATCCCAGTGCTCCTTGCTCTTGCATGGAAACCCACAGTGACCACCGCTCAGGTTGGAAGCAGGAAAGCTCAGAGCAAGGCAGTGACAGGCCACATCTCTCCCCGCTGGGAAGAACACAGGACTCTCCTCTGTACTGCCAGCTCCTGGGGTCTGAGGATCCCAAGCTTGTACAGCACAGGGGAGGCCAACCCCTGCCCTCAACCCTCCAGGTCCTTGTGCTGAGCAGTGCTTGGGCACCCAAGGGCAGCCCCGCCGATTCCCTGCAGCACTCTCTGTGTACAGCTCCAGCCTCAGCAGCTCTGTTCACGCCCCAGCCCCTCTCTTCTCTTTCACAGCTGCCCTTGCTGTGCTAACTCAAGCCTTGGGCTGTGATTAACCTGCTTTTGACCAGAGCAGGGACACAGGAGAAGTCTTGCAGGCTCCCAAACACACTCTGCAACCCGGGCACAAAGATCAGTGCAGACAAAGTTCCCATCAGCTACACGGAGTGAAGGAACCCCCACACTCAGGATGCTCTTCCTCGTGCTTCCTGATGTCTGAGCTCTCCACAAAGGCAGCCTCTTCACAGGGACATGAGCTGGAAACCACCTTGCCACAGGGGCCACCCAGGCCCAACAAGGACCATCCAAGCTCTTCTCCTTGCCAGACATCAGCCTGGCTGTGCCCCTGCTCCTGCTGCCATTTCACTAAAGCAATGGCCTCCACTTCCAAGGATGCTTGGAAATAAGAGATGCAAAGCCACATTCCTGGAGGTCCCACTAACTCACAAATGCCAGCAGCCAGTGTGTCCTAGAAAGGACCTTTCCCAGCATCTACAGCCATGCTCCAGGGTGAGGGCAGGCTCCTAGGCTTGCTGTGCAGGGCTCCAACAGGGACCAAGCAGCTTCTTATTAAAAGGGAATAAAATCATTCAGACAACTCTTTCTGGGGTTGGGAATAGGAACTGGGCAGCTCTGCACCCAAAGAGCTTGGAGGGTTGAGCTGCCAATATTTAAGCACGTTATGCAAGGTAGTTCCCCCTGGGAGTGCACAAACCAACCCCAACAGGCAAAACGTCAGGAGACTGCACAGATAAGACACCTGGGAAGCAGGTGAGCTGATGGACCACCTCAAGCCCTGGTATTAACACCAGCTCATGAGCAAGCAGCAGGATCACACCCTGGTGGGACAGCAGAAGCAGCTCTGTGCCCCCACAACAGGGCTCCAAAACACCTCATGCTGTGACACTGTAGGACCAACTCCTCCACCCACTGAGGGTCTGGCTACACTACCACACAGACTGAGCACAGAGCCACCAGGACTCAGCACAACCAAACAGCAATGACAGTTCCTCTAAACATAAGGGCAACATCAGCAGCTGTGGAAAGCCTTCTCCCTTCCAAAAGCCATGGCCAGGTGCTTCATTTCAGATCCCTGGCATCATGAACCCAACATGCTTTCAACTCACCCTGGTAAGTGAGGAACACACTGCCCAGAAAAGCTGTGGATGCCCCGTCCCTGGAGGTGTTCCAGGCCAGGCTGGAATGGGCTTAACAGCAACTTGATCCAGTGGGAGGTGTCCCTGCCCATGGCAGGGGGTTGGAACTGGATGGGCTTTGAGGTCCCTTCCAATCCAGCCCATCCTGTACTATGAAGATAACTGCTGGGTCAATCCCAACCCACGTGGCCCTTGCCATGGCCTCACTGTGCACCCCTGCGGGAACAGCATGGTGCCAGGCTCACCACCTCATCCAAGCCCAGGGACCACAGAACCTCATGGCCCAGGCCCTCAGGTGAAAGAACACACAGACACCAACACTCAGTTAAGTTGTAGGAATTTATTTTAAATAACCTACAGTTGATTAAAAGGGAATTTATGATAAAAATAGAAGATACTTGTTGAGGAAAGGCTGCAGGAAATGGTCTTCGCACACACACTACGCTAACAATGCCTCTAAAACTAATGATTATAGCAAAAAAAGGTTTCACATTAAAATTCTGCTTTTTAGTTTTTTAAAATTTTTTTACACAATTACAAAAGAAAAAAATAAAAGCCCTAAAATCTTGATTATTTTCCTTTTTGGACCGATGCTCATTTCCCTCAAAATTTATTGACCTGTGAAACTTCTTTTTACACAATAAAATCTTTCAAGTAAAAGAGGGGAGTGGAGCTTAGAAAAAAAGGAGGGGGGGAAGGTAAAACAGTCTGACAAACCTAAAAAGTAGATATTCTTGAAGTGTACAGAGCATGTTCAGAACAAAGTGTGATGGGAATGTCATTTGCTGCCAATTTCACTTGTCCTCAAATTCCACATTCATCTCGCCATCAACTCGGCCCCGTCCCCCTGCCTGCTCCCCCCAAACCTACATGATCTTTAAGATCAAGAAAACAAAACACCTGTTTAAATATTTTAAAATAATTAAAAGAAATAAAAATTCACATTTAAAAAAAAGAACACTCAAGTCAGGAGGCTGATTTCCCATCCCCCTTTGCTCTGAACAAATGTGGTGCCTATTTTGTAATTCATGTTCCAATGCCATGACTGTTTTGAGTGACAAATTAAAAAAAGGTTTGGGTATTTCCATGACTATAGTGACGGCTGTAACAGGTGCGTTGGGTTTCTTAAATTTTGTTTATTTGTTAAATTCTGAAATGGGGCAGGAGGGGGAAGGGAAGGGCAGGGGTTAAGGAGTCCATTTTCTATTAAAATATAGAAGTTATTGCAAAACCCTAACTGTAAAAACGCACCAATATAATTGGATTTTGTATACAGTAGCTAAAGATTCCCACGCTCTCAGTGTGATGGTGAATTTGCCTGGCGGAAGGTTGACAAATCCCCCATCCACTTGCCCTGCCTCAAGAGAAAAACCACACAAACCAGACAGCAAGAATTTGGATCTCTGGAACATTTTTAAATAAGTTGTCCATAGGACAACTGGCTCAGCTCCTTTAGGATATTTCCAGGTTATGCTTTCTGCAAGATGTTGGCTGTTTTATCCGATGCTCACTTGCCCCATTCCTCCCCCTTCCACAGCATCCAAGGACAAGTAAGGCTCACAGTTTATCAATCTCCCTAAAAACCAGGCTACTCCCCCTTTATTTCCCAGAAAATTCAGCTCATTAAAAACAAGTTAAAACTCATAGTCTTCCTCTGCCATGTCGATAGCCCAGGCAAACTTCTCTCGTTGGGTTTTGTTATAAATCTTCTCTATAGGAATTCCCCACTTCTTACACCTGTGGAAGAGGAGATGCTGTTAGAGCCACAGCACAGGCACTCGGCCCCTCGCTGTGCAGCCACCCTGCTCCCCCCGGCCCCTTCCTGGCTCTGCTCCCTGACAACACACACCAGATAGGTGAGCACCACCAGCCTCCCAGTGCCAGACCCTGCAGGGTGCCCCACCCATCAACTCCCAGCATGGCACTGGCTTTGGCTGGCGTGGTTACACTGGCCTCAAGATACTCCTATCACCTCCTGAATCCATCAGGAGATACAAGGAGGGGCCACAGAGACAGACACCTCTGGCAGCACAGGGGCACTGCCCTCAGCCCTTGTCTGCCAGCTGGGGGGACAAGTGAAGGACTGGTTCCTTCCAGCAGCCCCCAGACCGGTGCTTACCAAGCAACAGAGATCCTGGGATCCAGATAGTTGAGTTTGGAGGTGCCCAAAGCAATCTGCTTGTTCTCCTCCCTATCTGTAGCCTGAACCTCCAGCTTCATCAGTTGCTCCTCAATTCTCTGCACTGCTTTCTTCTTGCTCTCCACTGTCCTGAGGTGGGAAAGAATCAAAGCATTTAATGTCTAATGCCCTGCTGGGCTTGAGATGGCAGCACTGTGGGAACCCAAAGGGACTCTGCTCAAGGTCAGCTACGCCACCAGCCACAAAGGGCAGCTGTGTCAGCACAGATGGTGACACAAAACACTCAGCACATGCAATTAAGAACTGACATTTTCAAGGAGGCAGAGCAGAATTCTTAAGCGGCAGTTTTGTTTTAAAGGGTTGGAAGCAACAGCCTGAACTGTACTGATGCTACACCCACTTTAATACCAGCTGATCTATCCCTCTGTGATGGTCATGCTGTGATTCTGCTTTCAGAGCCCCCTTCACTTAGCACCCTTTGTGACTATTCTGCAGAGCCCACACAGAGTCCGAGTACATCATCTACACCATGGGCTTCCAACAGAGCAGAGCAGAACCCAGGAAAAGGAAAGTGCACATGCAATTGTGTAACTCCTGGCTCCCCATTAAGACAGCAACGCTGCACAATGGATCCACTGCTCTGCTTGGTCCCAGGGTGATGGAGCACTGATTGGTGCTTAGCTCAGAGGGATGACAGAGAGACTAATGCTGGTGACCACATCAGGAACTGCAGTGTCAGACCACCTTATAATCTTCAGCATGAGGGCCATTTCTTTATGCACAGAATAAAGAGGGGACAAGAAAGTCTGATGAAGTCTTCCCAGATCACAGGCTGGGGAAACATAACACAGGGTGAAGGACCCATCTGGAGCTAAGAGTACTGGGTGCATTGCACAGCCTGATAACACCAGCCTTACTTTTTAGACTTCTCATCCCTCCGGACCTTGGCATCAGCTTTGGCGCTTTTCAGTTCTCTCCTGGCATCAGCTAACTGCTCCTTCTTGGCATCGATCTAGGAGAGGCAAAACCAGATGGCAGCATTGTGAACAAGCTGCTGACAACTGGGGCAGTCACCCTTGGGCAGCACGACCCAGGGAGTGAGTTTGTGACCACATCCAGAATCCACCAGCGCTCAGACCCACTTCTGCAGAATAAGTAGGCCACTGGCATTTTGGTTTGCTGCAAAGCCTAGCGTGGTGAAATATCCCCCCTATGAAAATAGGGGTCCACTCATTTCCAAAGACAAGGTGGTGCTGAGAGGTTTCTCACACAGCTACAACCAAGCAGGCAAAAGAACTGGCTTGGCCTGGGAATGACCAACAGTCCCTCCAGGCAACTTGACTGCCTCCACTGTATCCCACCAGTATCAGCTCTCTGATGGCAACACGGAAGGATGACTCTGGCTCCCTCAGCAGGAATCAGTTCTTGCCCCAAATGCTACAGGCTGAAAGCTGTTAAAGGCTTCAGGGCAGTTCTTCTCCAGTAAGTTTAGGCTTCAGGGAGATCTAGCATTTTGCAACCCCCGTTCAATCATTCCCCTTCAACATCCCCCAAGCTCTAAGATCTAGGGCAAAAGCAGCCATGTTAGGTGTTACAGAAGCAGGGGACACTGCAGTGCCAAAACAGAAGTCCTTCTTTTGAAGGCTATTCTAAAGCCAGACCAGGAACAGACCTAACCCCTTTGGACCTCACGGCCTTCAACAGACAAGCTGCAAAGGAAGAGGTCAAGTCAGAGGGGCACAATGTACTGTGTACACAACTTGCACTGACATGGCCTGGGATTCATGCAACAGGAGTGAGTGGCCACTCTGGGTTCTTTAGGGGACACAAATCAGAGCTAGAAACTGCTGCTCTGAAGTTTCAATGGCAGCAGAATCCATGGCTAAGGCGTGAAGGGCAGATAAAAAGGGTCTGGTCTTGGTCTTTATAATTAAAAATCCAACTCAGACTAAAAGGTGTCCCTTTCAGCTCACTACTCCTCTCCAAGCAGGCCCATCTCTGAGGCAGCACTAATCAACTCATGACAGGGAAAAGCAGGATCTGCTTCCATTTCATCCCAAGTGAAAGGAAACGTGGCTCCTGAGATGCAGCACTTGGAGCCCTGCCACAGCCCAAGAGCTGGGCGAGGGTGGGGGTACCTTGCTCTGCAGGTTCATCATGGACTTCTCGAAGGTCTTTGGCGGAGCCCTCTGGTGGTTACACAAAATGGCAACCGCTCTGTTGGCACGATTATAGGACAGGATCTTCGCTGGGATGTTGTCGTCCGCTGCAAAGTACAAGAAAGTGGTGAACAAGTGGGTTCTCCCGAGCTGTGCAGCCCCAGCCAGTGTCCCATCATCTCTGCAGACTCACAGTCACTGCAGAACTGACCTCCCCTTCTGATGGGCCAGTCTCAAAACTGCACTCTAATTAGTTCTAAGAGCGTGACTGCTTCCACCCTGGGCCCTAACTCTTTCTGGGACAGTTTCTTTGATTGCAACAAAAGACACCATTTGCCACTCAGCACATGCTCAGAGCAGAGGAAAACAGGACCATACTGCTCATGACACTGTTGAGCTTCACAAATCCAGTGTACACACTTTTTAAAGCTGTTAATGTGCAAGCTAGCACTGCTCAACAGGAAGAGTGTGAAGGAGCAGTCAAGAAACACCAAGCTATTATGGATGCACCTGCCTTGCCTGCCACCTACAGCACTTTAACAGAAAGCAAATAAGAGATCTGGTAAACAACAGGCAAGAAGGACACCTTGGTGTGCTCACAAGTCAGCTCTGTCCTGCCCCAGTGTGTTGGGCGGCTCAACTACCCCTAAAGATTGTCTGGTAGCAGATTTTTGGTCAGACCTCAGCTGTCTGACATCTGCACTGGGAGAACTGCAATGAGGAAGTGGTGTACAGATACAAGACTTGTGGCTAAGCCAAGGAAGCTGTGTCTGTTCCCCCCATGTTTTCAAGGACAAAACTTACGATTAGTGAGCTCCTTGAGCTGCTGTTGTAGCGTGATGGAGGCATTGTAAGTACGGAATACCTTGGCTGTCAGTCCCTCCATAAGGTCTTGAAGGTGTTTATTCAAGATATTGGTCTAAGGAAGCAGAAAGGAGATGACAGTTAGCACCAGAACTGACCACAGCATTTGTAAAATCTCCGTACACAAAGCTGAACAAGACTTGGCAGCTCATGACTGAAACTTGGTCCACAACAGAATGGCCATGGCACTACTGAAACCACAGAAAAAGTAAACCAAGAACCAACACGAATTAGATTGGTATCGAGTACCACAAGTGGCCAAAAAAGTTTACTTCAGTGTGGAGGTTTTGGTTGCCAACAGATAGAAGTGTGCCTCTCCCATATCCCAAGGAAGGTGCCTGACCCACCACAGTGCTCCCACAGAGCCAAACGTGCAGATGGGGATAAAATCTGAAAATCTGTCACCTCACACAATCATCTTCTCTGAACTTTGAAAAAGCCTCCCTAAGTCAGAGCCAGCCAGGCTCACCAGGACTGAAAACCATCGCTTCAGGAATCTGCAGGCACAGTGGGCAATACAGACACCAGGCAGACTCTCACTACTTTTAGGCTGCTTGGGCCAACTCTGCAAAAAAAATTGCCACTGAAACCATTTCTAGAACAGAGCAGCTGTTATTGCCTGGTGCAGAGTGAGCCTGTTCATGGTGGTCTGCTACCATCCCACACCACTAACTACATACTTACATTGAGGCGGTCAAAGAGGTCGTCCTCAGGCTGCTTGTTCTCCATGAACAGCTGAAGATTCTTAAACACCTGCAGCAAAAGAAAATCAGTAACTTCAGATGCACAGAGCAGACACTGATGGGTAGCGTCAGGGAGTCACTTAAACTGCTTTTAGGCCATCATAATGCTAGATGTCACTTCCTAGCAGTCAAAGCCCCCTTTGTCAATGCAACACTTGTGCTGAAGGTTCCTCCCTATAAACATGACTCCTGAGCATTCAAAGCCCTTTATCCTCATCCTTTATATCAAAACTGCAAGAGACTTAATTCTGCTCTGGCTCAGCTGCCTGACAGAGAAAGAGACCCCAAAGCTACTGCCTTTTCCTTACTCCCCCCATCATTACTCCAGCCAAAGACACCCTTGAGCCATTTCCCATGGAGTGAAGCTACCAAAACCCAACCCATTTCATTGCTGCATTAAATGCTTCATACAATTGCATTCTCAAGTCTCACTGGGGTAGGAAGAATAATCAAAGCATCTTTTGATTATACAGAGATCACAAATCCAGTCTGAGTGCTTCAAATCCTCAGTTCCCTGTTTTCTCAACAATGCACATGCTTCTATAGACACCTAATATACAAAGACTTCTAGTTCCACATTAATCAGTTCTCCATTTGTAAGCACTGAAGAGGAGACATCAAGAGATACCAACACTAATAAATTTAAACAGGAAAAAAGCTTTCTTCTTTAAACAAGGAAATAAGAATTTCCAGCACATGCTCTTTTCTATAGCAGCCCTATTTGGGTTTTGTCAGTTGTTTTGCTCCCCAAGAGGCAAACATTTACTGCTGATTGTCATCACCATTACCACAGTATTATACATGCGGTATCTAACATACTGTGCTGGCTGCAGAGCTGTGGGCCAGATGCAAAGCTGTTACACCCACAAAACCAAAAGCCTTTTTGATTTCCCTCCAGGTTCACACTGCTGGATGGCGATTTATTCTGGAATGAGGTCAAGAACACAGCAGATTTGAAATTGGGGGATGACAAAGTAGCACAGGAATCAACATTGCCTAAGAAAAAGCATTGGTTGGTAGACACCAAGGTTCACAGGGCAAAAGTATCAGTGCACCTACTCAGTATGCTCTGGAGCACCCAAGATCAAAGACCTCCCTCAGTGAGGGCTCAGCTCCAACGTGAACAAAACCCCTGTGACAGAAGCCAGCATCATGCAAGCCCAAGTCAAACTGCCACTCTAATAGTGCCATCCAGCACTGCATTTCACAACCTTTTGTGCTATTCCTTGTCATATGGGCCTAGAGTTCTACCATCTACAGGTGACAAACCTAAATCTGTTTGACCAGAGTGAAAATCAAGAACCTCATCTAACACAGCTGTTACAGTTTTGCTGACTCCTGACACTAAGACCTCAGAGAAGAGCAGCAAGATGTTTAAATATCTCATTTGCTGCATTATGTCACACCACCAGCAGGCTTAACTTCCCTGGCACTGCCAACACATCTGGAAGAACATTAACTGACTCATTTTCCAGCTAGGTACCTGATCAGTACCCTGATACTGCCATCAAAACTGTGTTGAACACATTTTTCTGCAATTGAGTCTTTGTGGAGATGCCTTACCCTCTTCTCAACAGGGACTTTGTTGTAGTATCGGATGGAGTCTTTCCCGAGGAAGTCAAACTCAACCACGTATTCCTGGCCATCCAGTTCAGGGTGCAGCTTGATGTGTTCTACTCTCAGAGAGCAGCAGCCCACAGTGTCAGCTGTCTCACCTTCTTCTTTTTCATTACCAGCTCTCAGGGCAAGCTACATTTTATATCAAGACAAGAAAGGTAAGCATTTCAAACCATCCCAGTGATGTACAGATGGAGGAAACTTTCAGACACTTTCCATAGGAGGAGAGAAAGGAAGAAGATGCATTGATAGAGTTTTATAAGTGTTAATTTTATCTATTAAAAACCTTAAAGTTCTCTTTAAATCTGTTTTAAATAACCATATACTATAGCCAGAAATCTATCAATCTACCAGAATACCTTACTTTTTCAGAGGTTTAAAGCAGGATTTTTAACCAATTTTTGCTCATTAACTCGAACTGTAAAACAGTTCTGAGTAACAAAAATCGATTTCAAACCACTTGATATGTTTTAAAAATCAAGCTGACTTCCATGTGAACCCAATCTGATACAAAATCATAAAGTTCACCTCTTCACTGCATGCTAACTAAATATACTTTAAATAGTATACAGGACATAAATAATCTAAGGGATACATTTGGCTGCATAAAAACACTGTTCTAGCAGTATTGACTAAACAAATTTCTAATTTATGAAGAAAAACCTTCAGTGTTCATGCGAAGCCACAGTTATTCAGATCAGAGTTTCCTGGTTTACATCAAACCATTCTGAACAAAACTTGTTAATTTAGGTGGTCAAGACAGTGCACACCACCAGGGCAACAGCTCTCTGGGAACCAGCTTTAAGTATCTTTAAATGCATCAACACAACTGCAGTTTTCTTTATGCTGTGGCGAAAAAATTAGCATAATTATGAAACCTCATGGCCGTGACCTCAAACTAAAGAGGTGACAAACCAGCAGAAATTCCCAGCAGGAAAACTAAACCAGCTGGAGACAAAAAGGCCCACAGAAATTTCCCAGTAATCCAACTGGGTGATTCTGGAACCAGGCTGTGAATATTGCCTGAACTAAAACAATGCTGCCTGAAATAGTCATGGTGAGTACAATAGTTTATTGCTCTGAATTTCAGGTAATGGGAAGGAAAAGCAGATGGGAGGCTGCCCATCAGGAAGTCTCAGGATACCTCAGTAACTGGGCTCTGTTCTGCCTTCAGAGCAGACACAGAGCATTCCAGAGTACTCCCAGCAGGACAGAAAAGCTAAGAGGAGCATACTGGGGAACGACCCTTACCTTATCAATGAAGTACAGCGCCACAGCCCTCTGCCGTACTTTCATCTCTTTGGATTTCCAGTCTTCTCGATACTGATTTCGGATTTTATCTACGCACTTCTTCAACCTCCGAGCTGTTTCATACTTCTGCCAGTCCTTCTCACCCTGCAGAGAAAAGTCAGAATACAGTCAGCACTAGAAAGCAGGCAAAGGACTGCTTCCAATCTGCATCTCAAGGCTGTGTGTGCACAGTACACTGTACAAAAGCACTGAGATTTTGGTGCTGAACAGCTCAGCCCCAAACTCTGCTGCCACACAGCTGCACATAATTCAGATTTCCATGATATTAAATGCTTCCACGGAAGCAACTATAAAGACACAAAAGATGTGTCTTCCATGCTTCTCCTCATATAAATGGTTTCCTCTGCTTTATTCAAATGACACTTATGTTCTTTCAGCTGTGTAATTAAACACCCATAAAAATGTAAAAGCAACATCAACAGTTGATCATCATTATTATATATTCAAGTCATGGCAAAAAGAGGGCACGAATTCACAAGGAACAAGATATTTTTCCCTATACTTGTAGGACAAACCCCTCACTTCTGATCAAGGAAAAAATATCTCTTTAAAGACGACTTCATTAAAAGAACTTAAATCCTACCCCCAAAACTGAAGACTACTTATCTTTTAACAGGTTTATCACTACTTTTATGGAATTGATCTGTTGACTGGTTATTTGCTCCCACAGCAGGGTTTGTTTTCCTTCATTATCAGCCTTTGCAGCCTGTTGCCCTACCACATTTTTAACTTTACAACTGACTAATTAGCAACCCACAGTTAGAACCCCACTATGTGATCAATCAGGGGAAGTTATATAAGATGTCCACCAGAGCAAGCCTGTTTTTGGACAAATTGCTTCCTTTCAGGTTTACATAGAGTAAAGGCTTCCTACTAGGAACGACAGAATGATGCTTTTCAACAGGCACTTTCCAGATCTCACGTGCTCTCCTGTGCAGCAATTGTATTCTTTCTTTTCAAGAGGGAACAGAAGCACAGAAACTCTCCTATGTTTTTCTATCAGTGTAGGATGAAATAGCAGGACAGTTTTGCTTCCTCTCTCCCTCCTAACCAACAGCTACATTTGCTTCTTGGAGACATAACCACAAAGACTTTTTTTTTAGCTACATCTTTACCTTAATTCTTGAGCTAGGGTTCAACATAATGTATTTGATAGAGCCTTGAATGTTCTCAGTCCATGATACCAGCCAGGTAACCTTATTATCATGCCGAACCTCCTTCCATTTGTGTCCTGGTGGAGGGGAAGGGATTTTGGAATCCCTGCAGAGAATTACAAAACAGCAAATGAAAACTATTTAAAGAGACTTCCACAGCATCAAAACAGAGAAAGCAATGAATATCATCACACAAAAAGCACAGGGAAAGAAATTGAGGCAACATGATTACATATTTCCACAAGCAGAAAATCAAGTGAATCAAAGTGAACCAAGATCAGAAATGGAATTGCTGTCAGTATGCATCTGCTGAAGGATTGTACTTTAGATGGGAAAACACACTGCTAGGACCAGCTTTGATTTGTGAACACCCCAATAGTGTGGACGTTTACCAGTACAGGACTGAAGAGTAACCCTACCACACCTCAGCCTTTGACATCAAGGAAGACAGAGTAGGGCAAGGCAGATGGTAGGTGAGAGGCATGAGGAAGAAAATATGTTAACAAATTCTACAGGAAAGCCAGGACAGCCTTGTTCAGCTTTTGCTTGTGTGACTCAGTTTCTTATCCGTAAGAACAAGGTAAGTAGCACACCTATTTCCACATGCTTGAATATCAGCCTACATAGGATTTTAAAAAAGAAGCTATCCTATAAAAAAGCAAAGCCAAGGTGTGAAGCATCCAGTGCTTACTTGCTGCAGTTAATGATGATGTCCTCTGGCATGATGCGTCTCTTCAACATGCCCATTTTGGGATGGTTCCCACGACCTCGGAAGAGACCTGGGGGTTCAATTTTAAAGTTGGCAATCCTCTCCTTGTGGTTGTCCATCACACAGTAACCATATTCCTTCAATAGCCTTTCATTCTCCTCTTTAATTTTCTGGAAAAAGCCAAAAGCAAAGATGATATATGGTAAACCTAGCACCACACACACATCTGAAAGCCAAGGCTTAAACAACTTTTATATCTGCACCATACTCATTATGAAGACCCAACTCCAAATCAGATCACATCATGCCAAGTGCTGTTATCAGCACACTTCCAGAAAAGCATTCACAAAATGCAAGCAGTACAAACAAACTGGAAAAAAGAGAAAGAATGTGTGAAAGCTCTTAAAACTTGGATTTGAGGGAACAAGATTAGGGTTGGTGAAGACAGCTACGATTTTGCCACAATAAAGGCATTCGCTTCTATCCATGTACTACAGCTGCAAGAGTAGCCTCAGCACAGCACTGCTGCTTTACAGCCTATATTCAGCATTTGACATATACTGGACTCTACATCTTGTTTATGTACAAAAAGTATTCTGTGTTGGAACTCAGCACTGGAAAGCAGGCAGAGGAATGTCTCCAGTTCACTACATGTCAAGCCTGTGTCAGCAAACGCTCTAAGCAGAACACAGCCTCCTACATAAAAATGTGCTGAGATTTCACTGCATACTTATGTGCTTGAACTCTAATTAGACAGAAGGAAAAATAAAAACATTGCAGCTCAAAATAAGACATTTGACCCACAGATAGCACTGGTGCATTAGCTAAGAAGCCAACACAAAAAGCCTCTTCTGCTCCACTGTAAGAGCTGCCACAGGCAGGAAACCAGAAGGGCTCACCTGTATGTTTATCAAATGGGATCAGCAGCAAGACATGGGCTCTCTTTTTTGGTGGGACCCTTCTGACCCCAAAGACCTTAGTTCCAATCTACCAGGCCCCTCACTCAAGGAACCATTACTGCAGCATTGCAAAAGATCAACTGAGAACTGGCGGCAAGTTTCCAGCTTCCAGTGCAGTGAGTCTCAGTCAGCTAAAAACTATTTAATTCTCTCCCCACAAGCCACTGTAGTCATGCTACTGGAAAACAAAGCATTTTGTGTTTTGGTTTTTTTTTCAATTCAGAAAAATGCATTACCTGATTATTTAAGATTTCTTCTCTTATTTTATTCACTAAAGTCATTGCTGCATCCTTTCCACCATGCTGAATTCTGCCCTCCAAACCTTAAGAGCTTCTAAAGTGGAAATCTATCCTCAACCAAGTATCCGCTGCTCACAGAAGCAGCTCCTTCAATTCTCTTTATTTACTTAAGCAAGACCAGAAGCCTTAGCCCTAGCAATATCATTTTAAGTTAGGATGAATATTCAGACCGTAAATGCAGTGCTTTGCCCCACCTGAGTTGCACAGTAAGGATTCCTACAGTTAACATGAAAGCAATAATTTGAAAGCTAGTAAACACTGACTTAAAAATTGCAAGGCAGGCAGAGGAATGATTACAAAGACATTTACAAGCCAGCTAAGAATCAAGAACTCTCCTAGAATTCCCTCTGGTACCTGTTTTTCCTCCTTGGACATCTGTTTCCTAGCTTCCGTCTGAGCTTTGAAATACTGGCTCATGTGGGTGAAGTCACACTTGCTGAGGTTGGTGATAGTGCTCTTCTCTTCAGAGGTCATTTCCTTGCAGAAAGAAAATAGCACTTTACGTTTCCACACATAGTTAAAGTTTTCATGCACAGCAGAGCTTACCCTACCCCTGGCAGGTCAAATAGGAATAACAGACAGGCTCTCAAAGTAAATCGCCAAGAACTCCCAGATTCTGGCATGTGTTCACTTCAGCTATGGTTAAAGAGAAAGGGAAAAGCACCACAGCTGCTGATCAGCAGTGTGACCTCTGCAAGCACTGGACAATGCTGCACCACTTCCCAAAGAGCTCTCACTCTGAACAGTGGCTGGGTCTGTTGAGGGACAGGGGGAAAAAAATCCAGTTACCCATCCTGGAAAACTGCATTGAGTGATCTAAAGGTCTGATCTTACGGATGATGACTGAGCTGAGTTCTGAGTTTTAGCTCTTTGGAAGGAGCTTCCTTCTATTATAAAGTTGGCTCTTCAACAATGCATGTAACCAATCACCTATATCCCACCAGGCCATAACAAGTAAATTTGGCTGGGAGGAGTCTGGCTCTGTTGGCTGAGAAAGGTGTTTAGAGTCCTTCCCAGTGAAACTACAGGATGAAATGGAAACTTCACAGGTACAATCTGAAGCAGTTTTAGTTGCCTCAAGCTGACTTCCCCGTGCATGGAATAGCAGCCAGTTTTTGCTGCCCAGTGCTGAGGAGACACTGGCCATGCCTGCAGTCAGGACCATGCACATACCTTTCTCCAGTCTTTGAAAAAGTTTTTCCTGAATATCTCCTTTGTAGTGTACTCATGATCAAGCATTTTTGCAAAGAATGTGGCAACTTCTTCTGCTTTGGTACTCAGCTTCATGACTTTACCTACAAAGAAAGGTTTTCTTTTAAAAGAAGATCGTAAACAGGAACTGAAGCCCCAAAGAGGCCTCTGTAACTACCTTAAAGGACACCATAACAGAGAAGTTTTCCTTAAAAATGTTACACAGTACAGCAAATTGGATGGACAAAGGAAACAGAGGACCACAATTGCTTGACTTTCATCATAAACACTTTGAAAAAGTTTCCTCTGGAATCTAAACATTAAGAAGCAACAGCAATCTGATGTGAGACAGGTCTGAGACGCAGGACAGGAAGGGGAAAAGGCCTCCTGCAGGAAGCCCCACGCTGAGACAGTGGTGTGTGTGCTCCTGGGGAGATACTGCTGTTTGAAGTGAGAGAGGCAAAGGACTTTATTAAATTCCATATTCCAGCACTCAGACATATGGGAAATACAGTCTCTGTATTCCTTTTCTACTCACAGACAGACTCTGTTGTGGAACACCCCTTCTGGTCTTTAGCTATTTCTAGTCAGGAAAAGCCTTTCCTATGGATACACCACAAGTGGGTTGGAAAGTGATGCCAAATATTTAATTTCCCTTCATCGAAGGGAAACATGTCTGGATTCTGCTAATGGTTCCCTTTGCCGTGGGAATGCACTCCTGTGTCTGCAAATCAGGCTCAAAAGCTAGTGATTTTTAAGACAGACTGAGCTTTCTGTGAACAGAGAGGCCAGATTTCAGCTTATCTGTAAGACTGCAGTACAAAGCGAAATTCCTACAAGGAAGACTTTAAATCACAAGGGAAAAGAGGCTACTGCAACACTGAATCTGTGGATTGGACATCTAACATTTCTATTGAGTGTATTTTTCAGTCCAGAGTGCATTCCTGATGACACATGAGGTGCCAGTGATCCCTGTGAAGGATTTTGCATGCAGCTCACATCTCCAGCCAGTTGCAAGAAATATTTAAAGTCCCAAAGGGCTGGCAGACAGTCAACACCTGTGGATTTCTTAATGACCTTTTTACTGTGCAAAACTCAATACAAGGAACACCACTGTTGATTCCGTGCTCTTGAAAAATAATATCACACTTTTGATTTACAACATGTTTTAAAAAGTTGCATCATTTCCAAAATTAAAGCATGGGAGTCATCTATAAGGCTTAAGATCTGTAAACCCTCGTAAAACAGGGCTTAGCAAAAGGTCCTTCCAGTGATCTGAGAATATTCCACAATTAAATTAAACCAACAGTAACTCTGCCAATTTTTAAGCTGCAACCTAAAACACAGCATTTGTTTGCTTATAACAGGAAATGGGGGAAGGGAGAGACAGCAAGGAAAACTGTTTTTCCAGGCTGAGAGTCTAGCTGGAGAGAGGTTAAGTTAATAACATGTTACAGGTCTAAAACGACTGATATCCTTCCCAAATTGCTGAAGTCGCAGTCACCTTTATGTAATCACTTTAGAATACTGGACTCAATTTTCTCTTTTTTACAAAGGTTTGAAAAGGCTTTTCAGTGACAGGGCTGGAGAAGCAAGAAGAGATTTATTCCAAAGCCAGGAATATTAGTTACCTGATTTAAAAACTGAAAAACAGAGAGCAACCAGGGGACATAATGAGCAGAAGAGACCACATGGCAATGACTGAAATGCAGCCACCACCACCTACACTCTTACCTTGCCCATCCATAGAAAAATATGCAGTTAAAGCCATCTCTAGGCTATGAACAGGAGTTTGTTAAGCACAGCCACTCAGTCAAGCCCTAAGAAGCAGCCTGGGGACTTCAAGCTCCTCTGCCGAGTCTGGCATTGTAAGCACTAACAAGAGCTCCAGCAGCCATTGTGTTGGATGAACACAGGCAGGTCCCACCGCAACCAGGCAAGGGATGGATTCCTCCAGTGAGAGCCTGCAGCCTGGCAGCTGGCTGGCCAGCCACAGTGTGATTATTGGACTCTACAAATCACCCTAGGATAATCTGGAAATTAGACAGTGCCTTGTGAGCACAGACAGCAGCTCTCAGCAGCTGCTGTGTAAATCAGACATCTGATTTTTCGCCTAGTTTCTCAAGGAAGACTTACGTGATTGCTTTATTTGCCAGGACCCCCTGTCTACTGCATAACTGTTAAGGCAATTGATGAATTTCAGCCATGACACAGTCAGGGGTTGCAAAAATCCCTGCACTTCCTAGAGGATTCAAGAAATACATGGCTAGAGAGGAATTTATTCTGCACCAAAGGGACAGCTACAGTGCAACTCGCTCCTCCTCTAGGCAGCAGGAGAGATATCATACATTCTTCAGAGGGAATAGATTTCAGCTTTGTATCCAGTTCTTATCAACCCCAAGAAAGACAACTGCAGCATCCCTGATCACTGTGCTACTTGCTAGGATCACTGTGCCACAGCCTTTAACAGGATGCAATATGTTTATTTCACCACACTGTTGCTCGAAATGAATGTCACCTGTATCTCCGTATTTAAAAACACCGTGTAATGTCACATGAAAACAACGCATTACTCCTGGAAGAGTTCCACGCACAGATGTCCACAAAAATTACACTTTCACCCATTCAAATGCCTCCCACTTAATTCAATCCTGGGTTAATTTGATCCTTCATTTAACATGATCACAGGACTAAAAGGAAGCACATGGGTCATCAAGTCTGGTCTCCAGCAGGCATCACATCATATAATCCCTTCCACGTGAGCCTCTAACAACCAGTCAGACCAGTGTATTAGAATTCCACATCAATTAGTTCTACCACACACAATGGACCACGACTTACACCACAGGGCTGTGTCCTTGAGGCCAGGGTCATCCCATGCATTCCTACGAGACCCTACTCATCTGTATCAAGATTCAGTGTCTCTTATTCCACTCATGCCATCAAATGATCAGGAATTTCATCACAGAAGACGGAAGCTGCAATTCATAAGGTTAAAGAAAACAGAGCAAGCCTGAAGGCGGCCGGTGATGAGGCAGTTCTGTACTCTGCTGGTTATACACTGCCCCTCTCTCAGCATGAGACACTCTTATACTGTTAAGTAGTCCAAGAGATTTACCACCATAACAGTGGGAGAACAAGTTCATCTCTGTCAGCTTGGTCAGCAGAACAAGCAGGCTGTTCCTTTACTTCCACAAACTATTCCTTCATTTAGCCCTTGAGGAACTTATTTTAAGTTCACCACTAAAACAAAACCACGTCCTCTTCTCCTCTGTCCCCGGAAGAATGGCACAATACTCTGAAAATGTTTATTTCTCTTCCCAGCAAGTGGAAACACAGATTAACTCACCATCATAATAAAACTTGACATTTTCAGGCAGAGGTTCATATGGCGGAGCAAATACAGGACCTTTGTGCTCTAGGAACTTCCATTTAATGCCTTCAGGGTAGCGCTCTTCTTCCCACCTTCAAGAGAGAAATAAGAATGAATACAATTCTAAGCTCCTCGTCTTCATTTTATTACTGCCTAAGAGTATGCTAAAGAAAATCAGCAAACAATCATTGCTTTGCCAGGCACAAGCCAAGTACAAGTACTGAATGCAATGTCACCATTTTTCTTCTATTTCTCTCTCTTTTTTTTTTTGAAAAAGCAGTCACATCCATGAACAGAACACCTCGAGTCACAGGTTATCTGATGACACCATAGCCCTCACCTCCCACTTGTTGCTCTTTTCACAAAATCACACAGCTGAAAAGCTTAGAACTTTAGGAAAGGAAAAATTCAGTCTTGTAAAGCAGCTAGAATCGTGCCAAATTAGAGTCAGCTGTGAGCTAACAACAAGTCCAGGATGCCTGCTCAGCAAAGCCAAACAATTATAGTACACCATTGCAGCTGCTTTCAGATGTGGACAAGTAGGCCACTAAGGGCAGAGATAAAGACACAGATGTTCATTTACAACCTAAATGAAAACAAACCTGCTCAGACAAGAAAGATTGAAACTTGCTTTGTCCTTTTAAATTCATTCCAATTCTTTGGGTAAGAAAATCATACTTGAAGAAAAACAAAGCAGCACAGGAAGACTGGAAACTTGTCTTAAAGCACCTCTATAAAACTGTTTTGTAAATGATCACAACACAGCAAGGTAGGCGCCACCAATCCCACATTCCAACTGAACAAACTCACAGGGTCACCAATTCATCCACAGAGAAAAAGGGTCCTGCCAGGGCAGTATCCTCCCCCAGCTTCCAGTACACTGTGCTCAAGCCAGCGATTCCGCACTCCTTCCCCTCTACACTTCTTTCATGATTACCAGAACATCACTGCTCCATGCTGCTGGCACAGGATTCCCTGCTGAGAAAAGCTATTTTACCTCAGTGATTAATCAACTGCAAGGCCATTAACCTGTCACAGCACTCAGTCTTTGAATTGCCCAGACCACTTTGTTGAGCAACCACAACAATAAAAAAAATTCAAGCATCCCTCTAGAGACAACCCTACAGAGCAGTCCCACTGGGTGCAGCAGCAGCAGCCGAGGAAAGACGTGCATGTGCTGCGTGCATCTCAGGAATTCTGATGCACAAGTACAGATCACATAATCCCTAATATGATAACAGGGCCACTCTACATAAGACAAGCACTGTGTAGGGATAAAAAGAGCTTCTGCTAGAAGACACTTGAAATGCTGCACTGGTGCCTATACATTAGTAATTCAGGAACAAGAACAACTGTACAGGACACAGCGTTTCGCTGTAGTTGAGAAGGCACCATCTTTGACCACAGCACTAGGCCTGACTTCTTCTTGTGAGCAGCACAGTGAACACCTTCCACAGCAACTCACACAATCCCAGCCATCAGTACAAACCCCGCATGTCGGATTTCAGTCCCTGGCTGGGAAGGAGGCTTGAGTAAACTATGCTGATATAAGAAACTAATATTGACATTTGAAGTCTAGATTCCAAATATTTACATTCCTAATGATTGTTTTTTAAATTAATTAGAAGCTACAAATCTAAATATTTTGTCAAACACAGGCCTAGGTTCTTCCACTCAGAAGCTCCTTTCAGTAAAATAAACTTAAGCCATTCACCTCTCCTCCCAGTCAGAGAAAGGTTATCCTCTCTGACAAGGAGTATTTTTATTCCTGTAAGAAAAAAATGAGTGTATTATCCACAGTAGTTACCACTTTACAGGACAGGTTTGTCATTCTTGCTTTTCAGAGGTGGCTTTTTAAGATTTATCACTCTGGTATTTACTTGATGAGAAATTCTGTTCCTCTATCCATTCCTGTTCTTTTATAAAGGATGCATGCAAAAGGACTACTAGAAAGGCAGTGGTTTCGGAGGGCTACAAGGAAGTGTGGGATTCATGGGGTAGTTTCTAAGCCTAAAGCTACCAGAAAGTTTACCACAGAGATCACATATCATCCCCAATCCCACCTCCACCTCCCCAGGCATTGTAAGCATTAAGACAAAAGGTAGAAGTGAGCCTTCTCAGAGCAGCCAATTTTTCCATCCTCCTTTGGTTTTAAACAAAAAAGCACTACAGCAACGCTGCCCAAGGAAGCTCCTTGACCTAAAGCAACGTTCCACAAATGATTTTGTGGGAGCAAGGAAAAGGTTGCCTATTAGGAAAGCTGCTTTAATGATTTCAGCAGAAACTGTGCTAATCAGTCATACAGGTTCCTCGATTAAATCCCATATCAAGCCTAAGAATGCCAGGGTGGCTCAGGAAGAAAGAGCTGGGGAAGATTTTTTAAGTAGAATGAAAACAGAGAAGATGCTTAGGAAAAAAACCAGAATTTACCTCAGGGATATGTTACTTCAAGGAAACAAACTTGCTATAACACAAGGTGGAAGAAGTGCTCAGAAGGTACGCTTCTGGATCACATATTCTTCACACGCTGACAGGGTGTGAAAATGACCTCTAAAAGCTCTCCACATGGTGATGAACAAGGCTGATGCTTTGGGAATGCCTAGCATCAAGTATTCACAGAAGTGAGGATGAAAATGCTCAAGGCAGCAAGCACTTGAGGAAGCAGCCAAAAAAAGAGATCAGACTTTCAGAAAATTGACTCAGATGGAACATAAAATGCCCTTAAGAGACAGAACTGAAGTGCAGATGAAACCCTGTCCAGTAAAGACACACTATACAAAGCTGCAGATGGACGACAGGAACCTAGCAGAAGGATGCAGTTACCTGCTGCCAAATTTTGCAAAACATGCTTTCAAAAGCATTTTTCCTCAGCAGTAAGCACGAATCGCAGAGCTCAACACAGCTACCTGGGACCGTGCTGCAAAGACATGTGAGGGGCAAGCAGTACAGCTCTCCAGTGAAGGTTTGCTGTTGCAGGATACAATAAAAGGGAGCTGTGGTAACAGAATATTAAGTTAGACAAAACCAGCAAGGGCAGCTGAGACAAAGCCAAAAAGACAACAGATCGTTAAGGCTTAAAGAGATCTTCTGTAGCTTCCTACTGCTTCATGTCCCTGTAGGTTGGAAATGTCAAAGCATATTAAAAAGATGCTGTGTCAATGGGATCAAGAAAAAAGTGGATTGCTGAGGAAAAAAGAATATCAGATAGCTTTGGGGAGGGGTCTGAAAACCAAATTTCTGAGAGTATGGAAGTATGAAAAAATATGCAAGTGCTGATGGTTCTGAGGAAGTTGTGACAATCAAAGAGAAATATGCAAAGAGTATAAACACTACAGAATAGTTTTTCTTTTTTAAAGGTGCACCAATAGGAGGGACGATAAGGGGGTAAAATACTGAAGCTGAAAGGACAGAAGATTGCAAAGGTGTTCCCGACACTACAGATCTATTAAAAACAGCCAAACAATCTGAAGAAAGAAAATGCTCATGGGAATAACATCCCCAAAAGGTCATAAAAACACATCACAGGAGTGGAGAAAACACACAGCCTTTTGAAAATTACACATGCATTGAACTGAGGGAAGTACTAAGGCCCAAACTTCAAAACACACAAGCTTCTCACATCTAGCAGTAACAATAGCTTAAATTACTGCAGACAGTTAAAAAAAACCTCAGCAGGTTTCTTACACAGAGCACTACTGCTGCAGCACAGGCCTGTCTTCCAAATGAAACACTGAGTTCAGGTCTATTTAAAAAAGGTTCTAAAAAAAATTAGAAGTGGAAGCACAACTTTAGCTGCCCAGAGATGTTACTTTACGATCCTGGGCAAGACAGACAGTGCCCTCTCCATTCACAACTTCTTTTCAAAATTCACTTTCCAAACAGCCCAAGTTTAACTGGTCATTTGACAAAGTTTTATTTTTGTGCTAGAGGCAGAAGAATTTGAGGCACACAGTTAACATCCAGCTAGAACAAAAAGGCAGACACCCACTCATGTTGTACCTTTTTAATACAGATAAGATCTACTAGAATACTCAATAATATATCTGCACATATTTATATACTCCTGGTGATACCCCAAGCCTACAGGTTTTCATATTGCTCTGAAGAGTGCCAGCAAGACGCAGGTTCTGGGCACAAGAACACTGGTATCTGATCATGGACAGGTAATTTCTACATTCTACAAACAGAAGAAAAAAAAACCCACAAAACACCTTTTTCTTGTTTTAGGTATAGGAAAAAATGTATTTCACTTCTAATTCAGAGGATGAGCACAGTGAATGAGATATTTATTTAGAGCTTACCAGAAAGTAAGCTAATTATTCAGAACAAATCCTCATCAATCAATGAAAGAGAAAGCCAGATGGGCTCAATTCAGTCAGCATGAGAGGTAACGAGGGGAGTCCAGCTGCAGAGGGTAGCCTACATCATTAATATATTAGTTACCATTTCCATTTTTGCTCCTCTTCTTTTTTCGGTTTCTTTTTCTTGTCCACTTCAGGGACTTTCTTGTCTTTGCTCTTAGCTTTCTTTGCTTTGCTGTCCTGTAAAACGAGTAAGAATCCGTTAGAACAAGCTACTGTATTTCCCCCTTCCCTCAAAAGATGTTTTGAAGCTAAAAGACAGCCTTTTGTGGCATGTAAGTTTGACCACAAACAACTGAATACCTGTGGCTTCACTACATACATGCACTCTCAGATCATCCTATGAAACCAAAGTCTGCTGATGGTCCCACTTATTTTTTAAGCCAAATTCTATTACCTCACACTTGGAACACACTAAGTGTACACGCAGTCAGTTATTCTACCTCACCTGCTAAGTGGTAAGTCTGGGCCACAGCAGTGTGACTGCCAGAAATGCCCTGTTGGCCTGCACTAGTGGATCGGGTCTGGCCAATGCTACGGAGCACATTTATAGAGCTGTGAGGTGGCTTCTGCTCACTACAGAGACTCCTTCACCAAAGGGAAGAATTACCCACGTTACCAGGAGGTGCTTGCAACACGTGGCTCACAAGGGTATCTTTACTAGATGTGGAGCGTAGTTCACTAGTCTCAAATAACCTCTCCTCACCAAGTCCCTCTCTGAAGAGATTTCCACCCTAGGCTCCATCTAAAGTTTTAAGTGTCTTTCCAACAGGTCATCTTGGTTTCATCTCCTCTGCTTCTGAACCACAGACCACCACTTGTGCAATGCTCCTCTACCCTCTGTGAGGTACCTAACATGTTGGAAAACTGAACTGCCTGCAACGGGATGGAAGTTTACCTCCTGGAGGCATCTTCTCCATCTTTAAGAGTAGGAGATAAAGTTTTCCTGACTTTTTATACATTTTGGCTTGGATAAGTTAACCTATCCCATAGGTGGGGATTTACCAAATGTGGCTTTCTCCCAGACTGGTCCCTGCCTCCTTACTCTTGAATCAGATTGCTCCTGCTCTACATAATCCGACACCAAATTGCCAGCTTTGCTTTTCTCTATCACAGAAATAAACTCTTCTTTCTCATTACCTCTTCTTCCTCTTGTTTCCTTTTCTTTGCTTTCTTTATGTCTTCTGTTTTGATTTTCTTGGGTTTGTACTCAGCACTGTAAGAACAAAATGATCAATTTTCCAGAACAAAAAATAAAGAGAAAACATACCACGTACAAAGTTTGCGTGCATAACTTCACACTATTTCTGGCACGTTTAATTTCTAAAGAATATAATTTTATGCCCCACTCTCAGGAGACTGAATAATCCCTATCCAGCAAAACAGCCTATAAGACCCTAAAACCTGTAAGCTGTTACTGTGAATAACTCCCCACATGTTTCAGACTGCTGAAACAAAAATCTTCCTTGATTAAATTTGATTCAAAAGCATTAGCAGCCACTCAACAATTACTGGGACGGGATACACGGGCAAAAGCTTGGTGGTGTGTTCTACCCCAACTCCTTTCCCAGTCATCAGTCTCGAGCCTGCCCACACCAGTTCAAACAATAACAAAATTGACTATTGGCACATTCTTAATCTTTCCATTGCAGACAGAAGATGGGAGGTCACAAAAACTTAACAGAACACAGCAAACGATAACATAAAAGAAAAGATGTCACACCCATCCCTCTTGGAAACTGAGAAATACCCCACAGGGACAGAACACCATGGGTGTGGTTAAACACTTCCAACCCTTCAACTCCAGACTGTTAAAAAGGTCACAATACCTAAAGAGCTGGATGCACACAGATGGTGACAGATCACAGTGTGATGTAACTGGGGTTTTATTTTACTGGGTATATTACTATATCAGGCAAACATGATGTGTATCTTCCTTTTGATTCAGAGAGAAAAATCTTCAGCACAGCCCACGACATAATTCAATTCCAGGCAAATAATGTCGAGCATCACAGGCAAACCTTCCCCCCACCCCCAAACAGGCTGACAATGCATTTTCTTCCTCTTGTGCAGCCATTTCCTCACCCAACAGAAACCACTGCAGCCACTTAGCTAGGATTAATACCTCACTTGCTCAAATTTATGTTTTACAGTCCTCACCCGTGTCTTTTCTATAGCTGCCTTTGTTTTTACTCTTTGTCTCTTATTTAATAGCACTGCAACATCTGACAGCAGCAGGACACGGTATTTCGCCGTGAACACCACAGATAGTATCCTTGCCCTGCTCAGTGACCTTGTAACAGCATAAGGAGCCTGGTCTCAGACATGCATCTACCCATCTGAACAACTTTGTGCTGACAAACTGAAATCCCACCTGCTCCCTCAATGTTATATTTGTAAAAACTAAAGGCAAACATCCACATCACCAGCACCCATGCCACTTACTCGTCGTCTTCTCGAGGTCTCTTCAGGGGTTTGGAGTCCTCTTTAGGAGATGCATAAAACCCATCATCATCTGGTTCATCTTTAATACGTGGTGGGCTACAAAAAGAAGCAAAGAAAGGTGGTTCTAACTTCAAAGAGGAAGTCTCTTGGAAGCCAGCAACAACTCAGTTTTAAAAAATGATCATCTGCAAAACAGGCATGTCTTCCAGTCCTGGAATGGGCTGTTGTCTTACGACACCAAAGACCTGAGCAGTGCCATTCTCCACATATCCACAGACAGCATGTGGAGAGGGTCTTTCAGCATCTATGTATTTGCCATTTCTCAAGCAACACCAAGATCAATTTCAACTGATTAGATTTCACTGAGTTTCTTTGAGGTTTTGAGTAAAAAACACTGTAGCTTCCAGCACTTTAGACCAAAATTGAAATGAACACACATGTGCACTCAAATACCTGACATTGTTTAGTTTCAACTCAATATCCTTACTGAGCCTGATAAGAGAAAAAAACCACTGCTAACTAAAAGACATGAAAGCTATTCCCCTGAATCTTTTGCCAACAAATACTGAAGCATGTGAAAAACAAAGAGGAAACAAAGATTTGGCAAAGTTAAACTGATCATTCTCTTTTCACTATCCAAACTGCAGGAAGCAAACAATCCTGTCCCTTTCAACAGACCACAAATATTAAATGAGCTTCAACATTTTCAGCCATAATGTCCCAAGATAAGAGTACTAATAAAAAAAATAGTATGAGTCCAAGAGAGTATCCCTTTAAACAAACATTATTTCTAGATTTCATAGAAGTCTGTCACTTATCTTCTTGAAGAAAATGACAAAAATTCAAAAAATACATTTTGAAGCACTTAGCGCTGCTCCACTCAGGTAGAAAAATTAACATTGCCATCTTGAGCTTTCCTATTCATATTCAATCAGCAATTTCTGTATCAAACTGACTCTGTTTCCAGGTTAACATCAGGATTTTGGATGGAGTGGGAGAAAAGCAGCAGCATTCTGCTTTGTAGATCACACTCAGCAGGAGACATCGTAGTCTCATTTTAGCTGGTAACGTGTCCATGAAGCAGAACAAGGCAGTTTGCTCTCCCACAGCTGTAAAGCCACTGCAGTGCTGGCAGATGCAACTCAGGGGAAACTGATACGTGCTGCGGTAAGAAGCCATTTCTGTGGCACTGCCTGTGATTAACTGAGACACAACCCTGCAGCATGCAGATAGTTGCAAAACATCTATGGAAAAAGAGGTATTTGTCCCATTTAGTTCATTCTCCCCTCCGGACAGAAATCCAGAAGTACTGCTCGTTATGGTACTAGGATTTCTATCTGGTCTATTTTAACACCAAAACATTTCACAACACTTTGTAATATTGGGAAATAAAGTGTGATTATATGAAAAGAAAGGAGCTGTATGCCCAAGCTGAACCTTGACTTGCATTGTTCCCAGGACTGTCACATTGCTCATCCTTCCAAGTCTTAAGGAAGGAAATCAAAACCATGTGAGTGAGGATATTTTTCTCTGGTGAATTTGTAAAAGAACATTTCAGCAGGAGAAAGAAGAAAATAATTACTTTCCTCTTAGTCAGCTTTTGGCCCTCAAGAAGGCACAACTGTGATGGCTCCTTCAGGATTTTCTCAGACGCGCACAAAAAATGCTCTTGGACCTGAAGAGGACCCAGTTACCTTGATATGAAAAACACCAATGTCCCTGGCCAGATCAGCACATGCACACAATTCTGCCAAACAGCAGAGGCTAGAACGAGTTAATAATAGCTGTATCCGACACCATGCAACACCTTAACATCGCGGCTTTATCTCCAGAGAATCCCCCAAAGGGCCTGGAGAGGGCGCCTCCTCCCTGTTCCAAGCACAGCTACTTAATTTGCATTTTTAAATAGGAGTCAGAAAATGAAAGGGATGGAAGCACTCATGTCAAGAGGGCACATTGATAATATAAAGAGAATAACTAACAGGTATGGACTAGATAAGTGTCTTCTCCTACCTGCTCTGTGTCCACAGAATATGGTAAGACTGGAAGGATTTTGGTTTGGTGGCTGTTTTTTTTTGTAGTGGATTCATAAACCAGACACATGATTGAAAGGTTTGCTTGCCTAACAGATAAACACACGTATCATTCACACCACAGACCTTCAGTAAACCAGTGGACTGGATTTACTACTTTAAAAATAACCAATGCTGGAGCTTAGTCCATCTAGAAAAAGCCATCTAGCAATTGCTCACTTCAGGTGTTTAAGAAGACTGATCAGTCACGACTGATACAACATCTAAGTCCAGGAGGTTCTAGTATTAGCAGGAATTTAGTAGAGCAGGACATCTAGGCATTTTCAGGAGGTATTTCTGATTTTACACAAGCACGCTCTTTACTTGTCACTCTTCTGCAAAGGCTTTAGGCTTCAGTCGCTTACAGAAGAGGCACTCAGAGGCAATCTGGACTGTCTTTACAAGTCTCTGTCTCCAAAAAAACTGCCTGAAGGGTTCAAGTACCTATTGTACAACAGAGGTTCTTTCCACTCCATGGTTCAATTTGTCCATGGCGGAATTCAGCTATCTAATTCTTGGACAAACCCAGCATGTGCAGGCAGATACCAGGTATTCAACATCTCCCATCTCCAGTTACTAGGTAAGTAGATCAATTACCAATTCCCAAAATCGAGAAAAGATCCCCTGAAGGGGTCAAAAGCATTCCAATTTTTTCCAAGATCAAGAGAGATAAGCCAAACATTGAGCACCTAACTGAAGTCAAACTGCTACTTTTCTCAGATCACAGACTTCATTTCTTACCTGGAGAAGCCATTTTCCTTTTCCTTCTTTATTTTTATATCACTAGAAGATGATTTCATCTGAAAAACATAAAAAGTAGGAGCTGTTTAGCACTGCACACAGTATCTTATGGTTTTCCAACATGCAACACAGGCTGAATATTTAACTTCCAAAGGGCAACAACTGTTTCCATTTACAATACCTGCCAATAAAGCCCTTAAAAGTTCATATCTAGTACTCCACAAACCAAGTTTCTGGGTCAGCATTGGGATAGTTCTCTTCAGGCTGATAAAAACTTGGAAGTATAAGTTACAGCTAACCTGTTGAGTTTGTACTGTTCAGTAGTGTAAGCCAGAACCATTCTCTTGTGTCTCCCACACGACACCTACCTTCTCTTCCTTTCTCTTCTCCTTGTCTTTATCTTTGTGTTTGTCTTTGTGTTTCTCTGAGCTGCCATCTTTGTGTTTGGTTTTCTCCTTGTCTTTGTGTTTCTTTTCCGAGGAATCTTTGTGCTCACTGCAAGACAAGAGAGTATGTTTGCAGAGGGGGACGTGTGAGGAGACTGGACCAATACAGGCAGCTTCCACTGGTCCACAGTCACAGGTTTTAATGATTACAAACCCTACAAAATAAGGGATCACCTTAACAGGACAATCCACTGGTCTCCTGTTAAATGTCATCCATTCTCTTCAGGAGGAAGAGGAACAGGAGGGGAACCTACCACAAAACCACAGTCACCAAGCACTCCACTTCAGGAAAGCCCCTGCCAGCCTGCATCACTGAGGAAATCCACAGCACTACACTTAAAAGTTTAACACTTGAAGTTGAATTCCCACTGCCTCCGTTTTTCCTCTTTTTCCTAGTCCACGTAAAAGGTCACTGGAATAGAGCTGCCAGAGCCGCCAATTCTCATGTCAGCTTTTGCTCAGACAACAGTTTGTCATTGTAGCAGCTCTCATCTCTGGAACTTAAAGAGAAAACCGCTGATCTCTATTATTCCCAAACAGATGGGAAAACCAGAGCAAACAGGATACGCGATGTCCTTGTGTTTATGCAAAGTCAAACAGAAAAGACAGGAATAATGCTGCAGCCCTCAGAGCTGTTTCACTAACTGTGCCTCACCACCATGGCCAGCCCAGCTCTTGTCAGATGAGATGACCCTGCCATGCAGGGCAGGAACTCAAAGGTGTTTCCATGCAAGAATCTGGGCTGCTACTACTCAGAGTGTGGTGCTACGGATTACAGTACTGAGTTTAATACTTCAAATTCTTATTCAGAACAGAGAAAATTCCCCAAGGAGAAGTAAATCAACCTTTTTTTATTCTGTTTCCTACCTCCTTCTGAGAAATTTCTGAGACATTTGGGTAAATGCAAATCACATGTTTTTTTAAAGCTTTTATTATCAGGTGGAAAGACATATGGCTGTCTTCAAATGAAAATGAGTTTTCTCATGGAATGACTTGACCCTTGGAGCCAGAAAGTGATGAAACACTCTTAGGAGACTCACAATAGAAACTGCAAGAACTGGCTACAAGATTAGTAGCATTGCTGTGGAAGCCCAGCAACAAACTTGTCACTTGGAAGGCCTTCAGCACACGTTCATCACCCTGGACTTAGGTAGGCCAGGTGGAAATCAAGCTGTCTTCTACAGGGCACACTTAGGCACCAGGCAAGCTGCCTTCCTCACGCTGGCAGTTCATACTCCTCCTTCCTCAGCGCCTGACTCACATCACTACTGCTCTCTGGGATGCACTCTGCTTCTCCTAAGAACTATGCAGTGCAAATCTTTACTAGAAACAGGCAGCTTCCTTATTTCAGCACTCAAGTGCAAGCCCAAACTGATCTGGGGGAACACAGCCCTGAAGAGCAACAAGCCTGGAATGTCAGGTAAGAGCATAATATTTAAAAACGATATACGCTTCAAGTCTTCTATCATAAAAACCAGACTGCAAAAGGGCTGGATGTTTGATGGCTCTGGAAAGCAAGCAGCACATTAACCAGCTCCCATAAAGCTTGTGTGTGATTAAGAGGAAGGCAATCACAGTCACAAATACACCAGCCCACACCCAGCTGTAGAACTGCAGTGTAAAGTCCAACGTGGAGATTCTCAGAGCCCCACGCGTAACACCAGTACGAACAGACCTGAACCCACAAAAGGTCTAAATTATTCAAGTCCAGAGCAGCACACACTCCAGTAAATACACACTGGCCTTTCAAGCCCAAGCAACTAAAGCATGAAAATCCATCTCTGAAGGAAATGCCTATGATTGTATATGGTGCAGCATTAAAAGAGATCAGCAGGAAGACAAACCAGTTTCATTTTAACTCTCTAGCAATCTCTTTGTATTACATATAAAGCTGTAAAGGAGTGCCTAAACATTCAAAGGCAACTGGCACCCTAGAAATTCTTGTAGATAAGACACACAGCACCACATGCTGCCTGGGAGTGAAGCTTCAACAACTGCAGACTATTCTTACCCAGCAGATCGTGTTATGCACACTGCGTGACCAGGACATGCGCGTACATACAGAACATCCTGACACTGCATCTCGGAAATCCATGAGATGTCTTGCTGTTTGACACCCCAATTTCTGTACCGTTTATCCATCAGCATCTCAGACTCAAGACACCTATTGCATTTTCCTTTGCTCCAACTAGATTCACTGACAGTCTGCAAGTAAACCCTGCATGTTAATAATATTTTTAAACTGAGGAAGGTCTGAAAATTCTGACTTGGTATCCTGTATAGTTACTTGTGTGCCAGATACCTCATCTGCCAAAGACTTTAGGTTTTATAGTTACAAAGGTATATCCTCATACAGGAAAAAACATAATGAACAAACACACAAGGCTTAGACCCATTTTGTTCTCTGTCAGTCTGCTTGTGTCTATTTTTGGACTCTTTCTTGTTCTTATTTGGTATTTAAATCCTACCTTAAATAACATGTTTTACTCAGACAACAATGTGTGTCTTCAATGAATGGTAAAGACTGCGATCGATGGAGATCTCCAAGGTAAAGTTCATGACAGTGTCTGTTGCTTGGGAGAGTGGAATAGCAAAAAAAAAGAGTTTTTGAAAGCACCATATTCTCATGAGCTGCCAAACACACCAACTTTCAATATGACTGGCAGAGCCCCCAGATGCACACAAAACATGACTAAAAGCAAATTAATAGATGACAATCTACGTTGGAAAGCTTATACTGGTAAAGTAAGAAAATCCCACTGGCCTAGAGAAGCGGTGAATTTTTGTGTTGAGTGCTTACAGTCCATGACTGGAATAGCCAGAAGCGATAAAAACCAACGGTTGTTGAGGCAGAAGCTCAAATGACTTCCCTCTCAGAAGAGAATACATGGTCACCACTGAAAAACTGTTATGATTCTACGGCACCAGAGTTAGGACCAAGAAGTCTGCAATCCTGACTCAGTCTTTGCTGTTGTTCTTTTATTTTTGTTTTAATCACAAGACTGTCCTTCCTCTTTGCTCTGCAGCAAGCAGTAGGATTTCTCACCAAAGCGATGTGGGCTCAGATAACCCAAGGAAACCATCTCCAGTTTCACGCTGCAGCTTCATTTTCCAAACAGCAGCAGTGGTGGCAATGCCCCGAGGTCCTGCCCACTGCTGCTCATGCTATGTGACTGGAAGAAATTCCTCAGAGAAGTCTGATTTCATGTGCTACCCGCTCCGATGTGGAATGAAAAAAGAGCATAAATCTCCTTTCCTCATTTGCACGCAGGCTGCTTATCAGCCCTACGTGATTCCAGACACCAGGCCACAGCTCTGACTTCAACAACTCAGTCACAGATCTTCTGACGTGTGCAATGAGGAACGCCAGTCCCCACTTCCCTAGGAGGGCCTGAAATATTCATCTCGCAGAAAATCTCATTTGGAAACATGCTGGTAAAAAAGGCCTCAAGCAACAATCCTGAGAAAAGCAACTTTTTTCTCCTCCAAAAGCAAAGCAAGCTGCACAGACATTGACTGCAGCCAGCAAGCTGAGCAATTCTGGTCTTCCATTTGGCTAACACGCTTATAGCAGCCTCAGGGGAATACAATTTAACCACCACACTCGTGTTAGAAGAAAAAGAAGCCAACAGGATGCCCTGAAGAAGAGGTTTCAGTCTTCTATCAGAAAGCTACTTCCAGACAACCCCAAAGCTATTATTAGGAGGGACTGGGAACAATTTAAAGATCAGAAGTTTGTCTTCCTGGCCAATTCAAAACTGGAAAAAAATCCCACTTTAAAGAAACCAAGCACAACCAAACAAAAAGTTCTCAAGACTGCATGCACCCAGATAATTTTATCGTGAATTCATGTCTCTCTGGATCCTTCATCACCTTTGCTGCACGTGCCCCTCTGCCAACATGTCAGCCTGAAGCAGGAGAGGAAAGCCTCCATGAAAGAAGGAGAAGCTTCAATGCAAGTCAGCCTAAAAAAGTGGACAACTGGATCATAAAGCAGTTGTTCACAATTTGTTTTAGAGATATCCAGTTTTGCTGACAAAATAAGATCTTCCTTTTCACCCAGACCATTCCAGCTGAACCACTGCAACAACTCAGTTTTACACCTCTAAAGGTGTAACACCAACAACCTGCACTGTCTTGCTTTTTAAAGGTAACAAATTACAGTAGGACACCACATTAACACAAGCAGAGCCAGGGATTACATCATCTAGAGACGTATCACCGCACTGGTTTAGTTCAGACAAAGGCCAGACTGTACAAATGCATCTCCTAAAGCACTACAGCCTTTATGCTGGCTTGCTTACTGTCTTTAATTTAGCGTTTCAGTGTGAACAAAGACACCTGAAGGCCTTGGAGAGCTCAGGCTGAAGCGCACGATGCAGCAAATGCAACAGAAGCAGCCATTTCCCTTGAAAGCGTGGCTGCGTTTCCCAGTGAGGATGCCTGCAGGAGGAGGGAGGAGAGGAAGGGAGAACAGGCACCTGGCAGCAGCTGCTCAGGCTGCGATCACATGAGAAAGTCACAAGTGGAAAGTGTTTCCAAGGAATGGCAGATGTGCAGATCACAGCTTCCTTCTTCAAACTACAACAGCTTTGCCGTAATTTAACACCGTATTCTTCAGGTGCCATTTATGCACGCGAATAATCCCTTTTCAGGCTCTTCCCATTCCAGCTTCAAAATCACAAGCTGGGCAGGATGCTTTATCTGAAGTATTCTATATTTCCTCTCTCTCATTTTCTCAGCTGTAATTAGCTCGTGACTGGGAATCTGCTACTAGCAAACACCAGAGCGTGCTGCGTGTAGAGCCTTGCTCGCCTACTCGGGAGCTGCTACAGTGCAACCGAAGCATAAAACAACAGGGAGCTGTGATTTTAGTGAAATCTAAAAACACAACAGGGACAGAGCACAGGTTACGCAGCCCATGTCGCCTTCGACACAACACACTATTACTGGAGAACGATGATCAAGTGCATAGCAAGGAACGGCTGACTGGGCAGGAAGCATTTCCGAAACAGAAGGCACACCAGCGAAGGACAAGGTTTCAGCTGGCTTGCAGTATTTTATGCTCACTGTTAAGAGAGTTATCCTATGGTATCACAGGGAATGAACACGTGAGCCCCAATGATTCTGCTGGGATTTCAGCAATACAATAACCACACCCCCACACCCCGAAACTGCTTTTCCCAGAGTTGAAAGGAGTCTTTTCACCAGTTTTCACAGATAATAGATCAAGCCTTCAGCAAGAGGAACAAGATAAAAAGCTGCACTAATCAACAGCTGATAAAAATATACTTGCACATTGAGATGAGGATCAGGCTCTGCATGCACTTTCTGGGGATGTGTGAGAAACAGGGATACTACTAAATGAAAAGCAAAGGTTTCTGCTACTGGAAGGCAGTGCCACATTAGGAAACTGATCAAGGTGAATTGCACACTCTAACAGGGAACAACAAACCCACCCATGCTGGGGAGTCTGATGGTGAAATCTTGTTTTAAAATTGCCTTTTTTCCCCTATGTTAGCTATACCTGCCTTTTCCTGTTCCCCATGCACCCAATTCTTAGCAGTTCGGAATCAGATAATAAATCAGGAGGTGTGCAAGAAGTCTGAACTGAAATTTATTTGCATTCACAGCTAGCAAATGCCTGGAATCTGTGTTTTTCCTAGCAAAACCATGAAACTTAGAAGACGCCAGTGAAGATGAGGTCTATAAATCCCATATGTGTTCCATGCTTCTGTTCATCTCAAGCTGTGATCACAAGAGCTTTAGTGAACAGAGGAAACATGCAATCCAACAGAAGATTTTTCTTCCTGCAGCTCAAGATGCTTGTCACACTGACAACACGGATCAGTGCTGCAAGAGCAGCCTCTCTACTCCCATTCCCTGTCACAGCCACTTCTCCACTCTTCGCTCTGCTGGCAGCCCACACTCCCTGCACAAAGCCCAGGACACCTGGCAGAAAGACACTTGTTAATGCCAACACTTCCAAACCAATCTCTAACAAGTCTTGGCTTCAAAGGGCCCGTTATTTCATTATTTCACATGGTCTGCTTGACTGACATGCTCGTCTCCCACAGATCAGACACCTCTTTCACTTTATTTTTGTAACCACTGACATTTATTTTTAATAGGTGTTAGTAGATTTTCTTTTCGCAACCAGGAGGTATAGGGCTGAAGAAAAGGAGCAAAAGAAAACACTTTGCTTGGTAGTGATGTGGATTTATTCTTTGATGCAGATTTTTCTTAAGTGGGCTTTGCTTTTTCTTTCCTCGAGGGGTGATGGAGAAGACCTGAGGCATACAACCGTTCTCTCCCAGTTTACTACAGCTGTAAATGGGTAGTTAAGATACAGGAGTGTCATCTTGTGAGTGGGAGAGGAGGAAAGCAAGAAGTGAAATTAAGAAGTTTTACATACCGCTCCACACACTTCTGCCATATGAAATCAAAATTATCTATTTTGGGTATTTCTGAGACTTATCTTGGCAGTTAGATCCTTCAAAGTCTGGATACAGGAAACATTTATTCTGCTTTGGAGTTGTTCTGCCTTCCTGATGTAGGTTTTATTTTAAAAGTCTTTTTTAAGTACAGGGCAGGAAATGAAATTGTCAAAACATCACAGACAGACAGAAATATGATCTGTTTCAAACACAACCAGACAATGCTCTTAACTGCGGACAATGTCTGGTGCAGTACTGCACTTCTCAGACTGCCATCAAGGGCCTCTTCACACACTCTGTATCAAACGCCACAGAGGCACAAACCCAAGTTTCATTTAAAACAATGGCTTGGATTTCTGCTAAAGAACTGTTCAAACTCTTTCCGAATTTTCAGAGATACAGCACATCTTTTACAATAACACATGAGCTTTTCTCAAATACAGAACGGATTTTCTTAAGATTTAAGATAAACTTCGAGGGATTCATTTTCATCCCCTACCAAAATGTCTGTCAGGCTCCTCAGCAGGGCAGAGGCTCTCAGAGCTCTCTGTGGTCCTGTGGCATTGGATGATGTTTTTACTGCAGATGCAGGGTGATGCTGGATGGTGACATGGAGGGACAGTAATGCAGTAGCACTGCTGCCGGGATGGGTTTTGCAAGGGGCAGTTTGGCACCTTTGCTTATAAAAACCAAGACCTTCAGCTCCATAGAACTGAGATGGGGAGTGACCGTGAAAATCGCTTGTACCACACCACACAGAGGTCCTCTGTTTCACTAACTTAAGCCCTTTGCAATGAGATGCTGAACTAAAGAGGAATTTTCTTTTCCAAAAAGACAAGTGTTTCAAACTTGGTAAGCTGCTGTCAGTAGCATGCTACTTAGCAGATATTTCTGAAAAAATAAACACACTTAAGGCACCATCCGAACAATGGATGAGAAAGAACTGTTCTTCCAGAGAAGCTCATGCTACAGAGAGAGCATCATGAAAACTGATCCATCAAGATGTGGTTTTGTAGCCAAACTGATGCAAGTGTGCCACCAAGAAAAACTCTCCCAGCTAGCTGCTTGAAAAACCTGCAAGTAGAATTTTCTAACCTGTCTGAATCTCACAAGCGAAGAGTTACCATGGGTTTTGAACCCATTTGCTAAAAAACTAAAATGGCAACACCTTTCAGCCACCTTGCAAGCACAACTGCTTGACACCAGGGAAGATGGACATTTACCAGCTCAGCACCAAGCAAACTCTTTCCCTAAGCAGTAGATGGGTTGAAAAATGAGTATCCCTGTTTACCAAGCACAGCCAACGATGCACTGCTTCCATCTGCATCTTCACTTGTGTGTGAAGAATCTTTTTCAGCAGTGACAGTCACTATTACCAAGTATCAAAATAAATGGGACATAGAACCAGCCCTTCCAAATTGCTCTTCTAAAAGGGCTAAGCCAAGATTTTCAAAACTAATGAAGCATGGGCAATCACAGAGCACTCACTCCTCCCAAGAAAGTTGTTTTTGGTCTTGTTATATCATAGCTAAGAGCCCTTCTGAAAGAGGACAAAACTGTTTTCCTGCAAAGCAATACCTTCCCCTCCTGCAGCTGGCAAAATTAAAAGCTATGAAAGTGACAAAAGTTATCAAACGCCCCCTCCCTGCTGCAACCCATCCACTTAGACAGTGATGGACACTGGAGAGTCACACAGGCCATCCTAAAATTCAGACTTCTTTGTTCAGCCTGGCTCTGTGCAGGGAAGTCTTTGGGTACAGCGACTGTAGCAACAGAGCCCAGAGTGAAACTCTGCTTGCTTCACTCGTTCAGCAACCTGTCCTATAACATAACTCACCAGACCGATCTCTGTCATCCTTGGATTCATACCTTTCATGAGAACACTTGGCAGCCACCTGGCCACAAGCATGTGCTCTATCCAGGTCATTCCAGCAGCTCCCCACTACGCAATTCCCAGCTCACCACAGATCTTCCTCCACGTCCACTCCCATGATGTGAGCTGCTGAGCTATCTACTTCACGAAGACTATGGCCAATTAAAATTTAATCCTCACAGACACGACTTACATGGATCACATAGACAGCAGCTGAATCAAAGGACTTGGGGAAGAAATGTTTAAATTCCAATTATGAGATTGCATATTTCCAAAAGGTTTGTGTTAGAAATTGGCTGGCTTTATTACTGAGCATGAATGGGGAAGGGATAATTTTAAAGCCCTCCTGAAGGAGCAAACCAACCAGAGCACCGCATGCATATTTATGTACGTTATCTTCCCCAAGTACCACCTTCAAGACCAGATCTCATGATTCAGCACTACAATACGTTCATTTTTCAGGTGGCAGTTTTGAAAGGCAGAAAACATTTCAGAAAAACGCTGCAAGCTGTGTACTCAGTCTAGAGAAGCAAAGTCCAACGCTGAGTAGGGCCCTGCGGGGCAAAGTAATATTATGTCATCTCTCCCCAAAGAATGCCAAAAACAAAGCCTCTGCACATGCATGCACTTGGTCATGCCATCCACACAGCTGTACCCTCTTACAGGATTCCAAGACACAGATATTGTGCTCACAGAACAAATGAACACATTGATAAATGAAAGCGACTGCACAGTGCCTGGAAAACATGATGCCTATCACACAGGGACTTCAAGGCACTGTAGGGAGGAAGGAATTACTTCAAGATAAAGCATGATTTCATATCATCTCACGAGCTACACTACCCAAAACATATTAGCCATTCTTATCGCCTTTCCACTCTTTTGGCATTTAATGTTTACACAATCAGGAGCACACAGCTTGAAGTTATGAGCCATAATTAGTTCTTCCAGTTAAAAATACACTGACCATTTCCAACTCCTACACAAGAACAGCGAAATTATTAATGAATTCCGGAAATTTAAAGATACTCCTTACAAATGGATGCACTTTGCTAAGATCGCAGGAGAATGGTTTTTCAAGTGAAGACATGACCATTGGGGAATGTAAGACAGTCAATTCTGGGACACATGCTTGAATATCAGAAAAATGGAAATCAGAAATCAAGGCAATACAGACATGCAAGCAAAGAAGAGTGCAAACAATGTGCCCCAAACATTTCATCTTTGCTGTGGAAGCCAGTAAAAGCTGCAAGTTATTTGGCCTAAACTTCTCCCCTCCCTGTCAACCATTTACTTTAAAAAAAAATCGTCTTACAGAACAGCCACGTTGTGTAACTTTTCAAAAGGTCACAGAAAACTCAAAGTGCGACCCCAACAAAACAAAGCCACTGGTCAGCACAGACACTCCCCTTTCTGCGCCTCTTTTTAACAGAAATCATTGTTAACATAACCCTATAAAATTCATTTTTAGACAGGTGTCACAGCTGCACAGCAATCAGTTAACAACACTTGCTTGGCCATAGCATAAATGCTGTCTGCTATTCAGCAAACATCACTACAGAAACTGTTTTTTTTCAGGTTCCATCATCAGTGCAGGCTCTGTGGCACTCACATGTCAGGAGTTACAACTAAGGAAGCTTTTTTGAGTAACACTCTGTGTGTGATGCACTTGCCACATCAAATCCCCCTGGACAGACCTGCACATGCTGGTTCATGCAGTTCACAGCCTAGGCCAGGGTACTGACTGGACTGTGGAACTCGCCACCACCTGAGGAGTTACAGGTCACCACAGACTACATAGGTGTTCAAGTTCAGTGTGGGCGACACAGCAGATGACTGGTGTGGAACACTTTCCCCATGTAGTGGCAGTGTAGTGTACCAACTGCAGACAAAACGACATGCAATCCTTTCAAATTCAGCATCTAATTCAGCAGCACAGACCAGTTCATAACAAGTTCCTAGCACTGTCTCACAGTGTTGTTATATTCAGTCACCGTGGCAGCAGGCCAAGGACATCATCACTGTTCTAGGGGACCATCTTCCTAGACACTGAAAATTCTTAGGAGGCTGAGTAGTTCCATCAGGTTCATCTATGCTAAAACAGTGGGTGTATACCAACACCTGAGAGAACTTCACATTTCTGACAAACAATTGGAACCACACACGGAAAAGTTTATGAAAAACACGGATCAATCTTCATGAAGATGGGGTTAAACCAGTTTAAACTAAGCCACAATAACCTTTTAGATGGCATTGGCTCACGTTCACAAGATACACTACTTCAGCTACCCATATGGAAAAGCATGCAATGACAGAAGTTAGGCTTAAAGCACCTACACTCATGAAGGATGCTCAAAATGTAACAATTCAGTCCTCATGTATTATGGGAGTAATTCTTGTAAGACTACATGTGCAACAGTGTTTTAGCATAAGAGGACTTCATTGACCTTTTCCTCACCTATTACTGTGCTTGGACTTTTCACGGTCTTTTTCCTTGTCCTTCTTGTGCTCTTTGTGCCGGTGTTCTCGGTCTTTGTGTTTATCTTTGTGTTTGTGAGAATCTGCAAGCAGAGAGGCAAAAAAAATTAAGAAATGAAATTGGGAGAAAACTCCATGCCTCCCTCACGAACCTCTGCATTTTTCCCCACCCCACACTGCTGTTTTCTGTGATCCAAAATTTGTATCAAAAATCTTAGTTTTAGTTCCTAAATGGATTCATTGTTCCTGCAGCACAGGTTAATTCATCTTGGCAAGAGCTGCCGTTTCTTTAGTTCAATGACCTTTAAACACTTTGAAGACACTAAAGATATGCAACCCTTATTAAATAGGTAGGTATGGCTACAGCAAGTTCCATCTTAAGTGGCATATGGGAAATCAAGCCTCCTATGCTTGTAAGTATTTCATGTCAAATAGATTATAAGGATACAGGAGCTGTGCATAAAGTTGAAATGTTAGCCCTGCTGGGTTATAGAATTTAGATTTCTGCTTCCACAAGTACCTAGTCTAGGCAAACCAGCCCACCCCAAATCAAAATTATCTTATTTGTACCCCAACAGCACAGGGCATAACAAGCACACAACAAGGGAAAGGGGAAGCCACGAGGGAAGAGGAGAAGAACGGGTGAAAAAAATGGGGCTAAGAATTCTCTCCTTATGCGTCTCTTCTGCAGGAGACACATCCCCCATGAAGAAAACTCACTGCGACAGTAGTAATTGGTTTGTGCTGGTGGTAACCACCTACACAGGTTAGAGCTGCTGCAAATTAAGTGACAGGTCAGGAACAGGAGATGGCACTCAAGTAAATCTACATGAACACAGTAATTTTGTTGGTATCAATTTCTGCTCCAAGTGACATATTCCATCCTCGGCGACAACTGCACTGTACAATAACGTCCTTTAAAGCACCAAGGAAACAGGTTCAGCACAGGGAAAGAGAAACATAGTTGAATTGTAAATAAAGTCACTTACAAGCACCTTTAAGTCTTTAAATATTCTTTATAAGCAAATGAAAAAGGAGTTGAGGCCAAAGTAGCACCCAAACCCACCTCAGAAGGCACTGTCATTTACAGGCAAAGTCACTGCAATGTCAGTAAGAATCTATACGTGCCCAAAGGTTTTCCCCAGGGTTGTGTGCTGGGTTTAGTTTTAAACATGCTTCACAAAGCATCCAAAATTAAGTAAGCTTCTCAGGACACTTAAAACGTTGTGCTGACTTTGGCAACTGCTTTCAGACCATAGTGCCAGATTTTCCAGAGATCTTCGATGTAAGGTATTAATGTTTAATTAACTGTAAAGATGTTACCGTGCCTCTAAAACGGCTGCCATCCCCGCACTAAGAATAGGAAATTGCAACACAAGGATTTTCTGACTTTTACAGTCACATGGGAAATGCACTGCAGAGCCAGGAACAAGTCTCCTGACTCCAAGTCTTTTGCCACAAATCCATTTTTCTCCTTAACTGACACCAGCTCTTATAAACCTCAAAGCATTCAACTGGTTTTAGTGGAAACATCCCTACAGCCACATTTTCACTGAACATGGGTGTAATCTATTGCTCTAGAACTTCATGTGCTGTTTTCAGACACCTGCAGTAACACAGCATAAACCAACACACAAATTCTGACATTAGAGCCTCCAGCCTGCCATCTGCATCTTTCCTGAGCCTCCCAAACAGTGTGACACTTTCTCGTGCATCGGTGCACATGGTACATACACTTAAAGCACAGGGTTTAGTTTTCTACATTTTTGTATACAGGCACGTGGCAGGTTATGTGGAACATTTGGTGTTACAGCATAACAAACCTAAGAGTCTTCAAGTACCTAAACAGCAAAATCTATTTCACAGCAGGCAGAGCTTTGCAGGCATCTCTGGCAAACCGTGTGGGGACTGGACACCTACACACTCTGAACTGCCAAGCAGCTATCTCTCGCTACCTTTCTTCCCACCAGAACAACACACATTTCACTGGCAAAAATGTTTTCACAGTGCGTTTCACACTTTGGATTCCTCAGTTCAGCCAGTTGCTGGAAGCTCAGGCTGTTTGCAAACTGCCTGGGTTTTATTTCACAGAGTGTACTCACCGATTCCTAAAGCACCGGCTGAAGTGAACAGCCATGTATTTACACTTGATGAATAGGTAAATTGCTAGAAAAACCACTGTGGTGCTATACATAGAACTACTTACATTCATTTTACAACACATCTGCTTTTTAAGGAGGCACATACCAACACAGAGTCATTTTTTTTTTTACACTAAGTCAGCAATGAAAAACACATGCAACCCAGCTCAATGCTATTCTCTTTAGAGTTTAGAACCACAAGATTATTTTTCACCAAAAAAGCACAAAACAGAACAAGTCTTTTACCTTCACCACTAGATTCCCTTCCAGCTGACTCATGCTTTCCAGATGAAATCAATACTTGCTCTTGGAAAGTAGTTCCAGGGCTATACCCTGGAAGCACTGCAGTCAGACATCTATTTCCTCAGTCCTCTACATGGCTTACAAGGATTTGGTATTTTCAGATAATTAAAGCCTGGTACAACAGCAAAGAACATGCCTGGTGAGTTAAACGAGCTCTACTTGCTAGTATTCGTCATCACTCAGCTTTCCTCTGCCATCCACCAAAGGATTTCTAGTAGGAAGGTCTTTCATAGGGCTATCCTGGCTAAAAGGCCAGACAAAGCTGCTGGGGAACAGGAGGTTTGGTGTATGGCCTTGAAAGCAGAAGGGAACAACTGGCAGGAAAGCTTTCACCCAAGTGCAGCCAAGGCTGGACAGGCACTTGGTCTCTGACACGGGAGAACGCTTTAAATTCAGTGGTCCCATGGAGGCAAGTGTACTGCCTCCCAGACACACCTCCGAAGAATTACACTATTCTGGATTATTTGCCCAGTATTGAAACTCAATGGTGTTGCTTTCAGGCACAATGCCATGAGGTGGGTTAAGAATTAGGACTTCAAAAGGGTTTATTAAACAGTCTGGCGCTGACATACGTATGTCTCCAGCAGGCATTAAAGATCTTTGTGTCTTTTTTTTTTTCTGAGAGTGGAGCTGGCTGAAGTTCAGGAGACTGGGTGATTAAAAAGGACAGAATTCTTTTTTTGGCGTATCACACAAAAATGCTTTGTTCCAGACTGGCTTTATTTTATTTGGTGGCTGAGATGAAACAAGCTTAACCACGTCATTCCAGCTTGTGTACCCCCTTCACAGAAACCAGTACAGCATCACCTCCAATCGAACTCCACAGGCAACAGATGGTCAGATCGGGAACAAAACTTTAAGACACTGTGGGCCACCTCGCACCAAACCTCATCAACACAGAAGCAATCAACAGAAGTGTTTCTGTCTGTAATATATCATCTTTGATATATTTAGCATATTGGTTCCTAGAAGAATCTTCCATCCTCCAGTAACACTCCCAGCTTGAGGCTGATCAGCAATTGCCTCAGTCCAGCCTCACGAGCTACAGAATGAGGTCAGACATTACCACACATGCAGATTTGTTTCCTGCCTTTTACGTCTTCCATTTAGTATGTCTGCTCCCTCTAACACTAAACAAGGAGATAAATACTATTCCTTCTCCAAGAGCATTAGTAATATCACTGTAAGGCAAGTTCAGCCCCCTGAAAGCTTGTGTGATATTTAAAGGACTGCAGAAACTGAAGAGCCTCTTCTCCAGAACCAAGGCAGTGGCAACAGGGGTTACACTCACTAGGCAAGGATCCATTACCCCCAGGGCTCTCCCTTCGGTATCCTCTAACCCAAACACAGCTTTTGGCATCTGGTCTGTTCTAGAAAGCTGGATGTCTCTGGCCCTGGATCTCTGTCTATTACTGCTCAGCCTGGTATGTCTCCAAAAGATTACTGCAGTCCCCGCACTATTTCTGCCATTCCCCGTGTACCTCCAACAATCACAAGCAGCTCTGCATTTTTGTACGCTGATTCATCTCTCAACTCTGTTTAATTACAGGGATGGCTGACTTAAGGATGGGAAATTCTAAGCACTTTTGGTCTATGGTTCTGTTTGTCCTCCATCCCCCCCACCCCAGCCTTTGCTCCACCGCTAAGTCCCCGGGGAAAGGCTGAGTCATAACCCTATTTGCAATAGTTGTATATACGTATTGCTGGAACAGCTCAGTTTTACTCTTTACCCAGGAACAGAGCTGTAAAAGGTTAGGCATCTCTGACTGCAGCATGACAAGAATGGCGGTGAAACACAAGGACGCTGTCCTCCAGCCACCTGGAAATGAAAGTTTCCGATGGACAGCAAAGACCAGCAGCCTTCTTTCGTAAGGAAACTGACCCCAAATACATTCGTGTGTGACAAAATTTTGTGGAACTATACTGTTTTAACTCATGGGACAAATTAATTCACTTTTCAAACACTTTTCAACACCCTTCTCCACACCCTCCCAGGATTACTTGCATATCAGGTCTATTTCCTTCATTAGTATTGCAACTTTGACATCGACTTTTCTAATAAAATACTGAAATCAGAGAGAAGTAAGTTCTTGCATGCCCAGTCACTACAGATATCAATATTATTTGGGAGCATATCACTGGTACACCATAGAGGATGCCGCACATGCCATATCCCACTGCCGTATTATCCCATTTTTCATCATCTTGCATCAGAATCTCTCTTTTTTTTAAGAACTGAAAAAAGATGTGAGCAACAATCTGGCCCTTCTAATTGCTCCTAAATTAAGTGAGAGTTGGCAAATTAACACTTGGTAACCCCAATTTTTGGTCTTTTCCAGGTAAATCTATCAGTCTTTCCTATTTGCTGTCTCTCAGTTCACCATCTTGCAAGTTTTTGTGCATACAATTTGAATACCTCATTAACCTGCTTACAGAAAGGTTTCTGCCAACAGCCTTTGTTCTTTTGAAATGTTTTACTAGGTTCTGGGGATAAGGACTTTTTGTATTTTCATTCTGGTTTCAGCAACACCCCAATTGCTTTTCCTCTCAATTAGACAGCCTCGAAATACCTCAACTGACACATATGCTGCTATTTTATCTGTTCACAACCTCATTGAAACGTTCCTCTACGCTCCTGTCCAGAAAGGTGACTTAAACTGACTTGATTCTTGGAACTGAAATCTGTGCCCAAATCTGAAGGCGCAGCATGAGAAATTCATCATGTCAACAACTAAGAACAATATTTTTAACTTCTTGTTACTCCAATAACTTCTGCTTCAAGTGGATGAAATTTCTGCCCCAGTTTAAGTCTGATGCCTCGACATCAGTTATTTGTTACAAGAGAAGCATGCAAGCTCTTTGTGCTTTTTCAGGACCATCAGTCTGTAGCAGTACAGTGCTCTCTATTACCAGTACGTTCAGCCATCCTGAACCTGAAGCACGAGCAAGAAGCCTTTTACTATCAGCACAGAGGACACGTACGATGGAACCAGCAGGGTTTTTCCAGCCTCTCCACTATGAAAGCAGAAGCAAGTCCTTTTTAAAACTTCTCCCTTTCCACTGTTAAATTATGCAGCTGAAAGGAAGGTAGTCCTGTAATGCTGCATTAGGTTGAAAAGCCGGTCAAGTTCAAAAGCTTCTTGGGAGCCTTCCTGTCACTTGAGGAATTGTTGGTCCCTTCTCAGCTAAACAGCACCTCTGTGGCAGCACATTCACTCCACAACTGCATCGTTTTCACTACTTAGGCTGATGTCCTTCTCACCTATTGTGATGCTTAAGCAAAAGCAAAAAGATTCTGTATGACCTAAATGAAACAATTTACTCATTTTTCTCCTCCCACACAGGCTCTCCTCAGAAGCACTCATCTTAAAACTGCAGATCATCAGAGAAAGACCTCAGGCTTTCAAATTACTCAGTTTTATCATTTGTTACAACAAATCATATTACTTTCATAGTTTTAATTTCTTATACGTTGGCTATAAAACAACTACTATGAAAACTGTCAAGGTTCAGTTGCTGAAGTGATTCCAAGAAGGGCTACGAATGTTCAAATATGTAAATGTAGTTCAAGACATCTGATATGCTCTTCATATTCCTGGCAAAGAATATGTACTTTTGCCTTGAGCATCTGATAAAATGGCTTAGCGCTGCACTGACTTTTACAACACATAGATTATATTAGCAAATAGAGAGACTGTAATATTTAGCCATTATCCAGGACCTTTAACATCAATAGTGACAGGGTCAGCAGATTACACAAATAGGTAACAGTAAGCCCATGTGTAAAGGGTGGTCTGTGAGCTTATGGTCAATTTATAATCTGTTTACATGAGAAAGCAACAACTGTGTTGAGACAAAAAAGCCCATTTGCAGACCCTATACAGCTCAGAAGGTGGCACAGTCTGAGGAACAGGGGATCAGGATCCTCACTGTTAGACAGGTTATGATTCTGAATTAGTCATTTGGCTTTATATTTTTTAACAATTTTAAAGGCATGTATAATAGTCCCACCTAACCGGTGTGGAAGAGGCTTAAGCTCTTCTAAAATATCTGTATTCCAGCTGGCTAAAGTCACAGCAGGACCATGGTGTTCCAGTAATCAATTACACCATGTTTCTACAGTTTGTTTAAATGGATTGCCATTGATGCAGCACCAGGAAGGTTGGAGGAAAAACTACTGGAGAGAAAACAGAACTGCATCCAGGTATTGGAGACGTCTTTCCCAACAGAGACAAACCAAAAGAGAACAGAACTGTAGGTATGAAAAATACAGAAAGTGGAAAACATCCATATGCAACTAGCAGTGTCAAAAGCAGAAAAACATACCCAGCAGGCACTGTTCAGAGAGATGATTGTGTTGTGGATGGTACTCCAGAGCAGAAAGCCATAATCTAAAATAAACTTCCCATGTGAAACTGGATATGTCACTTCCTGGCCTAATGGCCCTATTTACACAACTACATAAAACACATAAAACATTTACCCTGAAAAGGTATTGCAGGTCTGTTTGCTGTGCTGTTTTATTTCTCCAATAACTGACTGCAAACATTTGGCATCCTGAAATGAGAGTGACTGAAACACGAAGACTGTGATTCGAGTGCCCCATAACCATTACCTGGATCAGAGTAACTCAAAACTCAGAAGTGAGAATCAACATCATCATCTGCTCCAACAGAGTCTGGAGAAGCAATGTTTCCTAAGCATGAAATGCAATATAACCAGCAGGAGCTGGGTTTTCGATAAGTGTCAAAGGAAAGCAACTGCAACGACACTGAAAGACTGCAGGGCTTCTGCGTCCACGTGTGGAGTGCCATACTTCATGGTGCAGATACATCTTTCAAAAGCAACTTGACAATCATTTATCAGTGTTGAAAGACATCTCCACAGTCAACATTGCTACAGAAAGTTATTTCTAAATCCTTAAACGTTTCTTGAAGTAAAATTCAAATGAAGTACAATTACAGTGCTGTCACAACCTTATCTCACTTCAGGTGCATCACTGGGTGATGATGCATCAGTTCAGGGAGGCTGACACTTCAACAGTGCTCACTGTTCCCTCCATAAACCAGAATAAAATTTGAGTTTTATAGTTTATAGCAAACCAACTAAATTAATTTTGGCTAACACAACGAGAACACAAAAAGCAGCTCTTGGTTGTGAAACTTCAGATCCTCAGTCATTCATTTTCCAATTACATAAGGGAAGAAATGGCAAAAAGTGTGAAAGCTTCATGAAAAGGGAGCCTGGAAAAGTACAGCAGAGTAACCAAATAGTTTAACCTTTCCAAGGCAGAAATTTTACTACTAAAAGTAAAACACCAGAGTGCATTCCTCCCTTTTCTAAGAGATGTCTCATCACTGAGCAGATGTGAGTCAACCTATTTTCCAGGCTACAGGTACTCCAAGACAAACACTCAGGCTGAGCCAGAACTGACCCCACCACACGGCATCCAAATGTACTAAGTTTTCAAGCTTTGGCAGATTTGATAGAAACAGAGTAAAACCAGTGACCTTACACCACCTCTCCACTCTTCAACAGTTATTTGAGGCAAAAGATACCACATGGACAGGCAGATATTACATCTCTATCCTTAAAAGGACTGCGCTGGGAAATATGGCTTCAGAACAAGACAGACTCAGTTACCACGTTCTTCATTAATTTTGAAATTTGAAGGCCCTGTGTTCCTTGCTGTTGAACAGAGGGAAAGGAAGAAACCTGTGGAATGACTTGGTGATGAATCTTGACAGGGCAACAGAGACAGGTAGATACATAAACAGACAGATAAAGAATTTTCTCCAGCCATTCTCTGTCCTTTAGTGAGAATTCTTGACAATTTCCACCTCCACTCCAGCAAAGTTTTATTATACAAGCAAGGCTCTTATACAGCTTTTTAAAAACACAAAGTTTGCAAAAAAAGATCAACGCACCTTGTGCTCCACCGAAACCTCGGGGCAACTCCAATCTAAGGAAGAGAGGTAAACAACGTGACAGAACTGCTAACAGCCAGAGAGCACAGCAGGCACAGGACCAAGTCTGCAAGCTAAGCTGTACACTCATTTACCCATCCCAAACGCTAAAAGCTTATCATGGATGGTCTAAGGAGGCCAGGAAAAACCCACAGACTGATCACTCCTATCTTGCGAGACTGAAGCCTCTGGGAGATGAAGTTAACCTAAAGCAAATGTCACTGCTGGCATTCCATCGATTAACCCAGCGTGTGGAAGCTGAGTAGGTAAGCAAGACATGCTGTAGGAGCCTGGTCAGAAAGAGAAGGTCAGATAATCTTTAGTGCACACATTTTAAGCCCTTCGAATTTTTTTTCAGCCACACTGGATTAATTGCTTATTTTCTCATTTTTAAACCTGATGGGGAATATCTAATACTCTGTGGGTAACTAATGCTTAAGTAATTGAGATAACTACATGGTATAAAGGGATGCTGACCTTACAAAACTGCTACAATTTGCAGCAAAACAACTAATGATGTAGACAGCAGCAGTGAGTATAATCACCTGTCAGTGCTTTAACAGCCTCTTCTGAAGGCGGTGGCACATTCACATACGCCTATTCTGCAGCAGGTCTTAGTTGCTGTGTAACAAATGCATAAAATCACCGCAAGCAGAATTCCAGCAGACAATATTACGAAGGACAAGACTGAGGAAGCCTTATAAAGCGTAAAAATACATGTTTGGTCAGTACAGAAAGATTGAATTAATAGTTGCTTCTTACACATGCCAAGGGCTCCCAACTGAGAGGCAACAATGAAGTTCCAATGCATTATTTGCATTCAAAACCAAAAGAAGTTCAATGTGAACAGAAAAATGTGTTTTCAGGGATTCCCAAGATGTAAAACATTCTCCTGTAATTGTATAAATAAGAATTAGAGACTGAAACCCATTAGCATGTTTCCACTAACAAAGCAGAATAGAACAGACCAGCAAGCTAAAACTTCAGGGAAATGGCAAGCACTGTGTACAGCTTAAACTGCTGCTGTGCTGGCATGGAGGACAGGGGAGTCCTGAGGAGTCTCTGAAGGAAACAAGAGCAACCTCATTCTTGTCCCTAGTGATATTCATTCTTATAAGGTTACACACTTTTCTATAAAAGAGTAGAAGTACTTACCCTGCTCCACTCAGTATTTGACGGCCCTGCATCTCTTTCCTTCCCTTACTGGGGTAGAAATGGTTGGAGCAATTTTTTTCCTGTTGCTTTATGAGAGTACACCCACAGGAATAAAGTTATGCACTGCAGGTATCTCTTTAAAGCAGCAGCAAAACTAGAGATAGAATTTGGCTTCAAGTTTCAAAAGTCATGGCCCACCCAATCCCCACACATAAGGAAGCTAGGATGAGAACAAGAGCAGGATCCAGGGAAAAATCCATGCAGTGAACACTGTGGGACTCAGGGAAGTTCCAGGATACACCAGAAATAAAGCCATGTAGGAAGCATATGCCAGTTTAAATGGTATATGCCCACCTCACTTCTGGCTGTTGTCATGTGCAACAACTGCCTTGCTTTCAGTAAGCATTTATTCCCCCTACTTCCACCTCAAACTAGCCCAGAATTATCTTCCACAACCAGCAAAGGGGTCTGAACAGATAGAAAAGTGGAAACCTAAGCAACTGCAGCAGCCAGCGACCCTTTCCAAAGCCAGCTCTGCTTGTATCTGAGTATCACAACCAGATCCAAACTGCAAAAGGTAGAGCAGATAAAGGACAGCCACAAGGAGCTTGAGCCTTCTTACCTCTCAGGTTTCAAAAGCCTTACACTCATTGCACCTATGTCTGCATTCCAGTTTGCTAATGCACAGACACACAGAGCTGAGACCCCAGAGGGCTTACAGGTACATAAAGTGAATTTTGCTGAGGGGAAACAGCCATTACCAACCAGCTCAGGGAAAAAAAAATGTGCATCAAAAAGTAGTTACAGGTAGGTTCCCTGTGGATTTCTTTTAGATCTACTAATACCAAACAATTTTTACTAGAGCATCTAATCTCAGCCTTTTCCAACTTTGCACCAGTTTGCTCCCCACTGTGTGAAATGCAGTTAACATAACCTGCACAGCAGGAAGCACAGACCCGCTGAGGAAGCCTGGACAACTATTCACAAACCAGTCTGGCATCCAGGAGCATAAACCTAGTTCAGAATTATGAAAGAAGGTAAAATTTAAAGGCATTCAAATAGATAATGCAAGGGGGACTAATCCTATTTTCAGTCTTAGAAAGCAACCAACCTTTAGCACAGATGCAAGTCTCTGCGCAGACACAGTGCTGGCACACACAACCTCTCAGGAGGAGACGTGGGACGGAGAAGCAGCACCAGAGACAAAGAGTAAAAAAAAAGAACTGCACAGGGTCACTTGCAAGTAGTGTGGGAGTAGGAAACACAGGCACTCCCACCTTTGCTCCCGTCTGCTTGGCTTTGTTCTCCAAAGCATTTGCTACCACAAGGCAATTGCAACACTCCCAGTCACGTTTAGACTTCAGAGTTATCAGGGACTGCTGGAGATAACCCATCCCTTACTTCAACACAGTCTAAAGCAAAATAGTTCACTTAACCCTTATTTTTCTGGTTTCTAGGGATCTTTTTCCTTAAGGAGTTCTGGGGTAGCAGTCTGGGCTGTAGAATCTTTGCGACAACGCACCGCTCTTCAGCAATCTCCTATGACAAAGGTTGTGCAAGCCAGGGTGGGCTAAAACACTCACTTTGCTCAGCCACCAGGCACACTTGCACCAGAGGCGCTTTTGCTCTTTCGTTCCTTCAGAGACTGGAGAATCCCACCTTATGCTCGATTGCAGCACAAGAATCAAGCCTAGACCTTTAGCAAAAGCACAGTGCCTGCATCATGGTCACAGGTAGGTGGGCTGAATCATCTCCTGGAGATTTTTGACAAAGCACAGCCTGAGGAACAGCTTTGAGAGTTACTGAAGTAGACTGGGTCAAGAGCAAAGAACATCTTTTGGTGCAATCTGTGACAAATTCACACTGCAGACAGAGAACTTCACGTACTGTACTCCATGCGTAGACTGAGTCAGTGACCCTAGCAGGTTTTTCTGCCTCCAACTGCTTTTTATACCATCATTAGAAAGGTGCAAACCACACAATTTGTGATGCAAAGTCAACAGCTGCTTACCGCATGCAGACTTTCAAGACAGGTGATTCAGGAGAAAATAAGGGCAAGCAACTATAATTCCTAGCCCTTAGAGAGGGTAACAGACACTTCAGCTATATTAGAAGATCAGGAGATTGATATTTTGGGGCATAAGAAGAAAAGTTTCCATTCTAAAAACTGCACTAGCCAACAGGAAAACTGCTGTAGTGTGGGGGTAATTACATTACAATGACATCAGCTACAAAAATATTTTCACTTGCTGGCTCTGTAAATCAGCAGCCTTTTTGGATTCACTAAAAAGAAGAAGTTTGTAAAGACTCCCTGAAACCCTGACACTTCCTCAGCACTACCGTGATGTCTCAACAGTAGCTCCCCCAGAGCCTGCGTTCACACAACACAACACGAGGACAGAGCTGGTGTATTTCGCTCTCCTGGGTTTGACCCAGAACAAGGGCTCCTCCCAAGCAGAAATTTCACAGGAGATCAAAACAAGCAGTTGGATTGAATCGCTTCCCTTGCAGCAGTCCATGACCAGGCTCCTGTCAGCAGTCGGGATCACAGTCAGTTCATACACATGGGAGCAGTACAAGCTGTGCTCAGTGTCCTCAGGAGAGGCTCTGATGGCAGCTGTTCAAAGCCTTTTATTAACCACCCCCTGACAACATGACGCAGCTTTGGCCAGTGCTGGTCTCCTGCTTACCGTAGGGAGGAAAAACGTGAAGAGGCAGCACCCCTGGGAACAGCCTACGGCTTCCAAAATCCTCAGAATTAGAATATAAATTGAGTATACAAGACAGAAAAGTGGTTGATATAAGCTTTAAACCACCTCTGCCAAGCAGCATCACTGTTGTGGGTGCTGGAGTCAGATGGTTCTCTTGCTACTTGTTTAATATCATGTTTACCAAGCTGAACTTATGGGGGAAGCATGGCCAAAGTCTTATAAAAAGTTTGTTTCAGAAGACCAGGCATTTATATTATTTTTATCACACTCGAGTTGGTTCCTCACTGCAGGAAGAACTCCCACGCTGATTCCAGCTGTTATTGTGTTGGGTTTTTTTTAATCTACAATTACTTCAACTAAAGGGCTGAGCTGGATGGATGCAGCCCAATTTCACCTCTGTTCCCATTGCAGATGAGTTCAGTGATCACTCATTCACACCACCCTAATTCCAAGGGTTGTCTGCAATCATCTTATCACCAGAGTCTGCTCTGCCCCAAGTCCCACTCTGCTGACAGGGAGGGAATGCAATTCCCCTGCCTAAGGGGGACATTACCACAATTAGCATACAAGAAGAAAACTGATTCTGGCTAAAACATACAAGAAAGCGAACAAAGGGCAAATGTTCAGTGACAGAAATTTCTGCACTTCTAGATGTATCCCTGGGTCTTCTGAAAGGAAGGGATAGAGACCTAGAAAGAAGCACCAGCACAGCAGCGCGGGTCACAGGAGCTTTAACAGTGAGTTTTAAAAAGGCTGTGACTGCAATACTTAAACGACCAGTTACAGGTCCTGGATTTGGCACACATTCCACTGGAAGTGTTCGATTTACATCAGTATACACAAAGTGTTACTGATTATAATCTTGTTATGAACCTTTAACCTGTTTATTTTCTTAAATCCAGGTCAAGCCTCACTAGTTGGCAACTGTTAAATCACATCAACACAGATTCCTGAATATAAAATGTAACCTGTTACCACAAGATAACATGCTGTGGTTACTTAATTATGTATAATACACTAACTTGTTCAATTCAAAAAAGCTCCATGCATTGTATTATCAGTTTGGTGAGGTTTTTCGTTGGGTTCTTCTGTTTGGTTTTGTTGTTACTTTTAAAGTTATGGCTTGCATCTTTGGATGAAAATCAGAATTTTATTAAATGCACAGCCAACATTTTCAGATTGCACCTTATGCAAAACCCACATCTGTCTTCAATAAGACTTATGAAAGGGAGAAAAACATTTACTTAATTTGTTTCACATCTAAACCCTATTGAGAGAAAGCAAGCATAATCCCTGGAAATGGAACTGAATCAACTGCTTCTGGTTACCTTCTTCACTTTTAAGAGCAGTCCTTTCTTTGCCTATGCAGAAATAACTCAGTGTGAAAAATTAGCCTTCCTTTTTCAGCTTTCAAATGGCTTCCCATATCAGAGTCTCTAGATGAGCTGTTTAAACTGCAGGAAACACATGGCAGGTGCAGAGCCATCAGAAGTTTGTTTATCACTGCACTTAAAGCTCCAAGTGCTTACACTAATGACTTCCATCACATCAGAGGTTCTGCTTTACAACTACAGCAACATGAACACACTCTCCACTTTTTAAGTTTTCTGAACATGAAACCTAATGTTATTTAAATATTTTAAGAGGTTGTTTGGTGAAAGGGTTAGAAACGTGCTTCAAAAACTGAGCACTACAGAAGCAACCACAGGGATTCAAGACTTTGTTTTCCTCTTTAATGTAACCCAAAATGAGAAAAACAAATTACATAGCTTATTTTCAGGAGTACTCCAAAGGAAAAATTATTTAATATTTCTTTCCATTTGATTATTTGACAGCAGAAACAGGCAAAGGAAACAAGAGGAACATCCATTTACAATCTGATAATTTATTCCCGAATGAGTCAACTCTGTAAGGCTAGGAAAAACTACTTTTAAAAGTTTCTTGGCTGCTGATTTTATATATGTTGAGACAAATTTTTAAAATGTTATTAAGATTCTTGTTACAGTTAAAATAAAATAAATAGATCAGTTAAAATTTGTTACGAATTTTATACGAAGGACTAACCACCTTAAAAGCTGCAGCCACTCTGGCTGATTTAGAGTTTGCCCCGAAGCAAACAACCCAGAGCGCATTCCCTCCTATCCTCCTATTCCAAATACTTCAAAGTCTGTGGTACGGAAAAACACTTCTGGGAGTGAAAGATCCAGGTACCCAGCAGCAGAAAGCAGCACTCACTTCAGAGTAAATTCTGCTTTACTCAAAAGAGCACAGCAACCCCAATGGTTTCTGAAACTTCAATACCTGGATTCATTTAACCTGTTTAGGTTTGCATGCATTTCAGTGACAATGTTTTGCAAGTTTTAAAGCGTACCGATTTATTTTTGGACTTGGATCTGGTTTAAATCCAGCAATTATCTTACTTCCTGCACTCCAGTCCCTAACAGGCCAGAAAAAAACTCCCTCTTTTTCCTGTGATCACTTCTTGATACTATCAGATGTAAAAAAGCACCAACACTGAAACACCAGAGCCCTAAGCTTTCATTAACGATTGCAGCAGTGCCAAGTAAAGCCTGTAAGTGACGAGAAGCCCTACTACCATAAGAAAGAATCAGCATGAACAACTTACTCTGAAAATCAGCAAATGATACAAGACACTTCACATCTCATCACCGAAACTAAGTAACTGCACAGAGAGATCAAGATACTCCTGGAAAAAAAAAGGTACAGTAAAATTGGAAGTACTGTAACAGCTTGTAAGAACTCAGTACCTCAGATTTGTTGGTGACAATAGAAGTACAACTTGGTTTCCTAAGGACATCTGTTTGCATCTCTAAGAGGTGAAAACAGTTCAGTAGTCTCTCCTCAAGAAAGGATTTACAACCAGTACAACTGAACCCAAGTTTTCACAAGAGACTTGAAAGTACCAGTTACCTTGAAATTACAATAGAAAACAAGATACCTCTGCCAAGACTGTCTTTGTGACCAGCACTAGAATCTTGTCTGTAGCACTTTTGCCTTACATAGCTATCCTGATATAGAAACTGCCCTTTTTCCTTTAAGTGAAAGCAATCACCACAGACAAGTAAAACAAGGAGACAATTTGCTAACAGCAAGCATCACTTTCTCAGAAAAATCTAACTTCACCACAGTGAAAAGCATGCAGTTAATGACAAGTTCAGCATCTGTCCTGTCGAGGAATGCATCGCAAGTTGCTTTAAATCTACCCGAGCACCTGACAATACAAGAATAATTCTGATTTGGTTAAGTGCAAGGGAAGACCATAGTGACCAACAGGGAGGAAACACCATTCAACTCTCGATGCTTGACAACCTGCTTCTGTGCTGATGTCTTTTTGGATTACTGATCTCCTCAAGTAATTTGATCCTAATAGGACATCACACACCTGCAGTTAGCAAAGTGCTAAGCACACTGCCTTATAACATACATTTGGATACCTGGCACTGATGGGAAGGAGACAATTAAGATTGTCTTACACTTGTTGACCGAATGACCCCGACTTCAGAACATGAAAATAAGAGACCTATGAGAAACCCAGAAATGACAAATTTGCATTCATTTTTAAGCCTTCGACCATTTCAAGGATGCTTAGAAGAAATCCCCTCTAAACAGAAAACTAGTGGAAAACTTACCTTTCCAGTCTCTGGAGCAACCATGACAAAAATCACCACTATACTGCTGTGTAGTCCATGTACTATAATTTCTTTAAAATACTTTTTTCAGTACTGGGGAAAACCAACTTAAAGTGAGGGCTTCATTGACTCTGTTTTCCTACAGAGCTAATTGCCAAGGACTAATTTCAGAGTTCTTCTGAGATTAAACTGCTAATACACACAAAAAGACACTACTAAACCTTAGCTGAGAAAAAATTAGATAGCGTATTTACTTCAGCTCCATTCAAGAAGTAAATATTTGCCATGTGCAGGACAGCAGATGTCTTTCCTAGGACTTCTCTATAAAAACAAAACTGAGAAACGTTCCTTTCCCCAGCTCAATGGCCCTCCCAAGACACAAACACACTGATGCTATGCAAAGAGGACTCCTTGAATTACAGCTACTGAGCTTCATTTGGGATTGCAGGTTTCTTAGCTGGGATTTCAATTTGAGCATGAGACTGATGGATGGGTGGGGTATTTTCAAAAAGGGAGAAAAAACACAAGAACTTAAATCAAAACCAAACTGATTCTGTCATTAATAAATGGTGCTCACATCTGTTTTGAACATTGTTTCATGTTCTTGTGAAATACAGCTACAGGGGATTCATTTCACAAAACAATGCTCCACAGCTTCATTCTCTTTAAAGGAATGCATTTAAAAATACACACTTTAACTTCAGTACACAAAGACACAGTAAATCTCCCAATCCTCTGGAAACATGGCCAGGATTTTTTGCTCACTCTAACCAAGTACTCTGATGAGCAATGGGCAATACTCAAGCAGAGATAAACGTTGAGAAGGAAGGATTTCCCCTTCTGAACTTGCTCTCCCCGCTGTCAACACCAAACATAACTTGTTTGGTGAACAGCATGCAGACCAGACTCAGTTGGTATGCAAAAACAACGGCAGCTTGGAAGAAAAATCTCTGAGAGTCCTGAAAAAGGCAAATATTGCATTGGCTGAGTGCTGTAAGAGAGACCTACTCATGTACACAGAAACACTGAATATTTTAACTCAGGCTGTTGTTCAACAGTAAACACCCTTCTTCCTCTACACAGACAAATCCATGCTTTGACAATGATGGATAGCAAAATCATGAACTGAAGGTCATGCATCACTGGACAAGTCTCACCCACAGGGCTGTGCAGGAGGGAAGGGGCAAACATGTTAGACACGGAAGGTAATGCTTGAAGAATGGCAGCTTTACACCTTCATTTATTTAAAAAATCCCTTTTGGACTCATCAATTCAAGTGCTTCTGCCTTTTGCCTAAGATTCAACTGAAGAATTAAATTGCTGGGATAGCCATCCTATTGCCAGCTGCAGTCTCCATTCACTGTAAAACAAGCTACACACTGGGGCAAACAAAACTGCACTCTGCTGGGCTCTTCCAAGATCTCATGTTGACAACTGAAGAAGCCAAATACTGAGCATTAAGTGCCAAGCTGTATTTTCCTCTTAGTATCTAGACAATTAGAACAATCTAAAATGTAGAAATAAGCTTCCTTTAGATGCAAGTGATGCTTGAATAAGCCTACTTGATGATAAAAGAAAAACATTGTTCATGACAGCTATCAAACTCCAGAGAGCAATATATTTTAAATTAGGAGACTGTATCTCATAAAAACAGGTATTTCAAGGACAGCTTGCTTCCCTAATGAAGTGCAGGTGACACACAGCTATGATATTATGACTCAGACAAGATGCTAGCTCTTCTGAGAGGCTTCCTGGGTTTGGAGCTGGAACAACACAGGAGGATATAAGAAAGTGAAAAAGGCTCTTGAAAAATGCATGTTATCCACACTCGCATCTAAAGGTGAATGGACAAGATGTTCCAACCTGCTAGAGCAAAGTAAAGTACCCCAAACACCTACACAGCTCCAGTACAAGTCACACATATCAGAGTAAACAGCATTGATATCCCAACTCCGATTTGTGTCAGTGTTTATTAAAAAGATGCATCAAGATGACACCTACAACAGGACTGTGCAACACTGCAGAAGTTAAACAAGGTCACAGTTGATAAGAGTTCACCTCTTGCATTGTATTTTTACTCACATGAACCTGCTGCCTCTGGGTCTGGCAATTTACACCTAGGTACTGGAACACAGTTTGCAACTTGCTTTTCATACTGCCAGAAAGCACTCAAGACTTTCTGCTTTTTATCACCAAGGTGCACTGCTACCAAACTGAAGGAACCTAATCTTCAGTCAAAACTAAACATTGAAGTGAAACACCCATAAGGAAAGCTTGCTTCAACCCACACAGAGGGGTGGCCTCTGCACAAGAGCAGCTACAGCACATTTTCACAGCCTCAGTGGCATTCTGGCTCCTCAAGAGAACAGCAAGCAGCTTTATATTCCCCATCTGTTGGCCATTAATTCCAGAGTACAAACCCCAGAGTACATCACCAGTACTATGCCATCCCTCCATTTTGTACATGCTGCTTGTGTTGCAAGAAGCCATACCCTCAACAAGGATCACCAAGGAGCTTCCAGGTTCCCAAAAGGCTACATTAAAAAGGAGAGTGCTTGTCTAACTTGTAAGCGCACCTTCTGAAGCAAGTTAAAACTGGTACCTGCCCATCCCGGCTGTTTTCTCTCTCCAATAATTGATCTTACTCACACACTTGCCAGTATTCACAAACTACCAGAAGACAAAATCTGCTCTTCCTCTTGCTCAAGGCACAGTGAGGAGACACTCACATCAACGTGGCCTCTATGGTGCAAGACACCAACCTGAAAAGTACTTGATACTGGAACAGACCAGGAAAACACCAATCTCCCTACTGTATATCCAGTGATTTCACTAATTGCAAAACCCAGTACGCAAAATTTTCGTATTTATGAAATAATCTAGTACCATAGAAAAAAATGCAGGCTTTAGCTCCTGAGGTGAGTTCTGTATTTAAGAAAAAATGATAATGTATGCCAAAACTATTGTTTTTTCTTTTTTTTTTAGTCCTTTGCTAACCCCTCAGTCCTCAGCTGGGAAGAGAATTAAAACCGAAAAACAAAAGTCCAAGTTGGAACTGACTCTTGGTCCTAGCCAGACAGCTTTGTATCTATTTCTGTGCTGGAAGGAATCACTCCCACTCTGTTCTCGCTTCTTCACCTCTGAGAAGAGCATAGTACTCCCTCTTCTCCCTCTGTGTTGCCTATTTGAACAGTACAGCCTTAGCAAAGGATAACAATGCAGAGAACAAAGGATCATAATCCCAGGCCCAGTGTCCATGTGTAACAGTATGTCCCTCCCCAGTGCTTCCTGTCCTCACCTTCAAAAGAACTTTCTCTTTGTACTCAACCCTTCATCTTCCCATTTCTGACAAGGGCACCAAGTAAGACAGACTACATTGATGGCTGGCAAAGCAGTATCACACAAAACCAGAAGCTGGAATAAGAAATGCCAGTTTAGCTACTCCTCTCCCTAGGGACAGAAAGACCTCACCTCCGACCTGAATCCACTGCAGAGCAGAGGAAGGAATACAGCCCTCCTACCTGGTTCCCAGGTGTCCAAGCCATCTCGTGGACAAGCTACACTACAGAGTGTCCGGCTGCCACCACCTACGCTTCCCTCCTCCTAACTCCGCTTGCAGAACACAAAACTACAAGTCTCCCAGTTGTGCTACCCTAACTCCAGAGACCTCTGCACTTCAGTGAGAAGACTACTACATGTTTCTCAACTCTATCTCTAGGCACTTCAAAATCTGCAACAGACACTCATCATCTTTCAAAGGGAAATAAACAGAGGGCCAGAGTCCAGGCCTCTCTCCCTTTCAGGCCACCTCTCCAAGAGAGAAATTACAATCTTAAGAGGAAGACCAGCAGCTGTTTTCATAAGTCTGGCCCTTGTTCAAATACTGGAATGTAAGCCTTGAGCAGGAATTCATTGCCATCAATAAAAAGTTCAATTAAAGTACATTGCTCTGGCTTTAAAGCACAGGTCATCTACTCCGTGTTACATACAAAAGAAAAACTATCACATTGCTGTTCAAATTGAAAAGGTATACAAGAGGAGAGCAGCAAATAAAGGAATAAAAAAGGTCCTGGCTAACACTGTATGAATTCATATTCTCTTGTGTCAGAACCAGCGTCAGAGAACATACTGCAGTAAGCAACAAATGCTAGGGAAAATTAAAAAGCTCTCTGTACTTGGGTATTGGACCATTCATATTAATTGTTTTCTTGATTTTTTAGCACTAAGCTACATCTCTGAAAAATGTCTAAATTCTTTTTAAAAAATTCTTAAAGTTATTCAGTTTAAACACAGCCATACATCTTCCAGTTGCACCAAACTGACATTTGGATGGAAACAAGGCAACTTCCAATTCCATGCCCCAAAGTATAGGGTAAAACTCATTCCAGAGCAGCCAAACAGTGCTCATACATCAGCCCAATGGGTTTCAGACAGGACAAGCTGTGCAGTCTTGTCCACACCGAACACGAGACATCACATTTCATTTGTTCTGATCATTTATCTATATGCTCTACCACAGTGGTCCTGCACTCTTGCTGCAAAAACTAGTAAAACTGTGCAAATCTATGACTGAAATTTTAAAATGAGCAATAAGTTGTAAAAATCACCAAAACTTTATTTTTAGAAAATCATAGAAAAATAGCATGATGGGAGATAAAGGGGCTTTTTTTAAGAACCAGAACTGTACCTTCATTGAGAATGTAAGGGTCTTGCTCCTGCTCCCCCAGATAAAGCTGTACAGCTGCTAAACACTACTGTGTGTCTGTAGACCGTCAGCTGTACGCTGCAGCAGATGAGACCTAACAAGCACTTAGCTAGAACATTCTCACTATGGAGAGAGAGAGATGTGACCTAGTCAAGATGACTTACACAGGCCGATCAAAATATTTCAGTGAAGCTACAAGTATACCCCAAGCTTTCCTGAGGCAGAAATCAATCTCTCTTCGGTCATGGAAACATACAGCCAACTGCAGAATCACTCTGCTGCAGCACAGAATTCCATGAATGTCCATCTGTCTTAAACATGCAGCCATCCATGTTGGACAAAATTATGAAGGAGCACCATGCAGCTCAGCGCTCTGCAATCCTGATAGAGAAGGAAACCATTGTCTTCATAACACTCCCTAAAAAAACCCTCTCTGACAAAGGTACAAGATAAAAATACATACATGCACACCCACACAGCTCACAACTGCACAAAGCATATGGTAAGCTTGTGAACTTGAACAAATACGTTCATGTCAGAAATATCGATAAGGAGTCCAAAAAGATCTACAAATCAGAAGCTTCATGGGGAACAACGTTTGGCTTCAAAACTGACAGAAGCCTTCTGATAAAACAATTTCCCAATGGTCTGATGCTGTCCCCTCTTTCCCCTGCAATCATCCCAATTTCAGAAGTCAAAACACAAGAAGGGATTTAAGTACTTCAGGTGGAGACAGGGATTGTTTTTCTTGATGATGTATTGTCTGCTGAGGCTGAGTGACAAACACCCACGCTAACTTGCCTGCTCTGCCCCCATCTCATCAAGATACACATTTCAGACATTTTCCAGCCTCTGCCTCCAAAGTTTTCCAATACAAGAGTAGAGATACTCATAGCCGTCTGTCTTTGTGACTCCTTTGTGAACTGGCAATTTCCGAACCCACCACTGCCAGTACAAGTTAACTGGCTGACCTGAACTACTGCCATAACCACCTTCAAGTGAGGCTACAGAGACTCCAGTAACAAAGGAAACTCCCCCAGGGTGAGGCAACACTATCAGACATAGTACTCATGAGCGCTGGCTTCCCATTTCTTCTTTTCTGTGCTATTCTGGCAGACAAACAGGTCCTGAGATGATGGAAAACATCATTAGAACTTTATCACAACATTCTAGTAAATTTATGAGGCAATTCTTACTTGAACCACTGTCCCTCCTTATTACAGACTCCATCTCCATCACTAGCTATCGACAGGGAACTAAATGCCAAGGACTCCCACTTCCCCAAAACATCAGTTGTGCCGGGGGATCTCCCAGAATATTGTTTGTCGCCAGGATTGGTATGAAGTTGTATTTCCTAACACCATTCCTTCTAACACAACACCACAGACTGAGGTTTAACAAATCACTACTTTTATCTCAAAGAAGTCTGAGAACCATCGCTGTGAAGTAGGTGTCACGAAAGGACCAGTTCCAGGAGGCCCAACATCAGCTCCATAAGTCTCCAGATCTGGAGATCTCACTTGTTCATCAGCTGAGCCACTACAGAAGCCAAATTCAGAAAAACTGAATTTAAACCTGACAATACGCATGTATGCTCATATTTCTAGAGCCAAGAGTAACTTCCAACTGCTCTTTATACCACACAGGTCATAAGAATACAAGATTAATTTCACCCTTTCTTTTCATGCCATCTTCCCAACGTTCTCACTCTTACTGTGACACCAGAAGCTATTACTGCAGTTCACCCGTTACAATCATTAGTTTAAAAAGCCAGGACTCAAGAAGAAAATATTTCTAACTATAAATCTGATTAAATCCACTGGAACTCTTTAGTATTTATGTCAGCCAGGACATTTTGAACAAATGCTGTGCTAAAAATACTGCAGTCTGATACACACTGGGAAGCCACTACTACAACTTGTTCAGCTGCACTACTGAATAGCAGGAGCCTGCAGCAGAACAGGCTCTGCTCTGCCCAGAACAGCACTGCAACACCGTTCCAATTCCAACGTTCCACCAGTGACAGACAGAGGAAGCCACCAAAGGCACATGCAATGGGAGCTCCCTGGAGCCAGCAGGCAGTAGCAGAGTAAGGACAGCAGTAACTGGGAACACTGTTTAAAAGCAATAAACCTACTGCAGCTCAGAATTGGGTTTTAAACTGATCTTCTAGCTGTTTTGGTTTTTTTTGCAGACCGTTGGGCAGGGAGAAGGTATGGCTGGGGAAGATACACTGTTGTCTCAGGCAAACAAAACAGCCTCAAAAAAGCAAGGTGATAAACACCGATTTCTACAACTAATATCATCTCTCAGATTTACAAACCTAAGGTACAGTCCTCTGAAACCACAAGCAGAAGTGGAATACATAACACTAAACAGCATTTTGCTTCCATGTTCCGGAGTGCAAGGTTTTCTATAAAATGTGGGGCAGTTTCTATAAAACTAGCAGCCACAGAAGCAATTCAATTTAATAAGCCAATAAATATTTCTGAATACTGCATGTCTTACAAGGATGAGAAATTATATTAGCACAACCGAACCAAGCAACTTGCAACAAAAACCATCCCATCTTGACAAGCCACAGAAAAACAATTATCCACTGATTTCACATGTTAAATTTTCCATTTCTTAAATAATCACTGTATCATTAAAACCCATCCCTGCAGCCCAGTAATAACAAACCAGACAGACTGTCAGGGCTCCACTGATGGTAGCGGAAATACAGCAATTTACAACACTGGTGAGAATCTGACCTGGAGCCTCTCTCTAATAGTGCAGCGGCTTGTGCTATTTCAGCAGGTATTGCTTTAACAGGAATCCAGTGAAATCATTAACAGAGGAATTTGAGTCAATGAGATGTTAAGTACTTGCTATAATTACATATTATCGCAGTTTCTGCTGACATTGCAGCTCAGGAGGTTGGAATTCAATGAACTATCCAACAAATATCTGAAGACACGGTTGCAAATGAAATTAAATCTGAATTTGTGCTCAATCACGTTTAGGAGCCATGTGCTTCATTTAGGTGAGGCCACGTAAAAAGCCACACTTTTATACTGGTCCCCTGATTAAAAATTGTTCATGTTTTACAAAATAAACAAAGTAGCTCTGATAACATGTTAACAACTGATACCGCTTAACACTGTAGTAAAAGTAAAGACATCTTTAGAAAATCTGCTACAAGTAGGAAGCACAGGTCATTAACCCCCGAAACACATCTTCCAGCACATTTCGGTAATTCTGCTGAGTTTCAACAAAAACAAAAGCTGGCCACAGCAAACAGAAATGCACTCAACTCCCCACTCCCACGAGACACCCATTAAGTTTTAACCTGAATGCTGAATGTGTGAGAACAATTAACACAACAGACCTCAAGGTCTTTAGTAAAGCCCTTCTGAGGCTACTGCTGGGAAAATCTATGCAAACTTAGTAGCACATGATATTGAAAAAGAGCTGCTTACCAACAATACATTTATTTACATTTCTGAATCTGCATTTCTGAGAGGTGTCAGAAATATCAGTTTACTGTAGCACAACCTCACTCCTAACAATCAGATTCCTGTAGCAAAGCTGCACCATTACATTCTACAAACCGTGCAATAGATTGCTGTGAACGTATCAAAAATCAACGTGAAAACAAAATTAAGAAATTTTGCAGAGGCTGGGATGTGACATTAAATGCTTGTAAAATCAAAAAGCTAAGTGGCTGCAGACCTTAAACCCCCCCAAGTATTGTCTGAAGCTGTGGGCAGCAGTGCTTACAATGCAGGCTCATCACCCAGCACCGCAGTCTGGAAGCGAAGGCAGGGAGTGACTCAAGGCTTGTGTTGGAAAGAACAAGCTACATTCTTCAGAATTCACATCTTCATGCATCACAAAAAAGGCAAAGGAAATTTTCAGTGGAGATATCAATCTGGATCTAAATACCACTAACTACCTTTTGTATTTCGGATCCCTGGCCAAACATTTGACATTTAAAGGCGCTGCTGAGGACATGGAACTTAAAAGGCAGTTTCACCCTGACTGCACAAGACACAGATAGAGCACAGGAGTTTTCCTTCAGGCTTCCTAACCTTACCAGATTTGTTTAGTGCAGTGATTCCAGCTCCGTCAAATGACTCTCACCCATCCACAAGGCACCAACAAGGCAATAGCAAGGAAGAACAAATCTGATACCCAACAGATACTCATAATCTCTGAAAAATCTTAAGGATTCCCACAATGCTGCTTTTCAGTTGGTTAGGTTTTAAATCACCACCACCTTTTTATGTGCGCAGCTCTATCACACATGAAATTAATGCAAAACACAAAGTGCTGAAATTCTATAACTTGTAAGGCATTTATTCAGCACTCTGGCTATTTAAACTTCCCTCTCATTCATTCTCCTTCATATCTTCACTCTGCTATGTACAGAGGGGCCACATGAGTGCTCAAGCCAACAAATAAAACCTGCCAGTTTCTGATAAGATGTTGCAGCAGCAAGGGCTTCTTATTTTCCTCCCAAAATTCACTGTTAAAGCAAGCCCTGCTGTCAAGCGTGTTGACTTCCAGAAGCCATCTCTATGATGCTGGACAATCAAATTCACACTTGACTCCTGTTAATATACTGTAATGCTTACTACAGCAATATTGGCCTCAAATTGCATCTTAGCTTTATTGGTCAAGTCAAACAACGGAAAAAAACCACTTCTTCGGGTGATGTCTTCACTTTCTACGCAGAAGTGAGCTGGACTGTACAGAAGTTCTGATCCCAGGCTGATGATCAGCCAAGACACTAACAGCAGCCAGTGGAATTTAATAGCTTTGGAACACAATTTGATTATTTTGCAAACAAAAGTATTTTTTATCTACTGCACTCTGCAAACACAATAGCAGAACTGAGAGTCAAGATAAATTACTTTTTGTCTCAATGTTGTCCCCAGTAGTAAGAGGTTATGTTCAACCTTAATAACAAAGCTCTTAAAAGGCAGAACTCAAATAGAATCCAAACAGTTTTTGCATCTGATGGGATCTCAATTTTACCAAGTGAGGAAAAAAAAAATTCAGAATGGTTCCCTCGCTTAGTACATAGTTGGTGACTCAACATTCACATCTGTGAAGAAGGGGTCGTTTTCAATGACCAAGCTGTACTTGGAAATTACAGTTTTAGACCATCACTTCCCTTCTACAACGCTGAAGTCTGAGAAGATGTTGCATTCACAAACAGCTCGCTGTTTCAACACAATATTGTTCCCTGGATGGTTTGCGAGAAGGCACTGCTAGGAACAAACATGGAAAATTCTCTGCAGTGCGTACTGACACTAAAAATACAGTTAAGGTGAAAAAATACCCACTATGGCCAAATTAAACAGGAGGGAGAACTTGGATATTAAGACAGAATGCAATTACCCAAGTTGGAATATGCCCAGGACGCTCCTGCTTAGAGTGACCTGGCTATTTAATGACAAGAAATAGCCAGGAACACGTATTTACGGTTGGCATCCTCTCTCATACCTAACAGTACCCTGCTATCAATGAAAACGTGTGTGTAACCAGATCAGAGTTCTTGGCTATGACCAGGGCACTCCGTGGCAACCTGCAATAGGCGAGGAGAAACAGGTGTGTAACCAGATCAGAGTTCTTTGCTATGACCAGGGCACTCCGCAGCAACCTGCAATGGGCACACAGATCCACCTCCACCCACCCTACTTTAGCCGCAATAACTCCTGTGATCACCACCTGAGGTAGCGCGGCCAGTGACCCAGATACGAACACTAACAACAACAGGAAGCTTCTAAGTGCTTCAGCTGCTCCATCACTGATACCTTACCCAGAAGTCACCCAAAACATTCTTTATTAACAAAAATGTTTACTGTTCAACATTTAGAATGAGTCAGTACCAGCCCCCAGAAATACTTCCCTTCCACCAAACGTAAAGAAGAAAGGCAGCCTAAAATGAGACTCTGGCTCTGCTGTTAAGCGCTGCCTAACAATAATCAAAGTACAAACCAATTCTGAACATCTGGGGGAAAAAAGTACTTGAGATTTCTACCACCCACTCCTAATCTCTGCCACTAAATAGGATCAAAACAATAATATAAGAGCTAGAGCTTCACCACCACTCCTAAATGAGAATCACTGTTCTCAGATCTCTGCGTGACAATTCCCAACACAGAAGTGCAAAGAACTCCTGTTTAGAGGAAAAAAAAAGACATGGAGAGAGTACAGGTGACAGGTTTTCAGAAGACCACTTCTGGTCACAAGGTCAGACAGGACAGTGTCTATTCAGCATTATTCCCTTAGCAAGACTAACACTTTTCAGCGCTCGAAAGGATTTTGGATTTTAGGGGCCTCTTATCAGTCACAATTAAACTACACGACTAACATAAAATAATCACAACAGGGGAAAAAGGTGCCACTACCCACACTGGTATGAATTTGCTGAGTATGCCTGACCAACCAGGAACCGTTTTTCCATCAGGGTGACTGATTTGAATTTCTGTATTGAATTCCTCCAACATATGGTAGAAATAAAAACTGGAGAAGTTTTACGTGCTGTATGCCTCAAACCCTTACAACAATAAAACAATGCTTCCAAGAGGTTCACTGGAAGCTGGAGTCGAAGGTCAAATTTGCATCCTTTCTCCCATGTAAATCAGTACGTAACTAGGGCTCACCAACAGGTACTTCTTCCTAAATAACGACAATCCTTAAAGCAAATATTTCCCAGCATAAAAAGGCTACAAATATTCAAATACATGTTTATATTTAGGTTGCTTCAATAGTTACTCCTGCACTTCTTGGTAAGTCCATAAGCCCTACAGTAGATTCAGAATGGAAATAAAAGTTCAACAACTGCATGTTTGGTACTGCCTGTTCCTATTGCACACACATAATCACATTCCAATGAACTGACAGAAGTAAAGGTGCACGCAAATGTAGATTAGTAAATATTTACAAGCAGTAGCCCACAAAGCAGCCAGGCACATGGCCACCATCCAGAAGAGCATGCTAGAGATCAGTGTAACTATAAGTCAAGCAGGTATCTTCAACCATTGTTTTGTCCTCTACCGCCTCACCAGTCGAGGACAGCTCAGAGCTCCTCACACATCCTGAACAGTGACAATAACACAGACACACAAAGGTAGGCTGTATGTCCTCAGCTCCCCTCCACTCTGGTTAAACCCTTCAATTTGACATTTACCAACTTGGGGGGGGGGGATTGGAAATAGGTTGCAATGAATAAGTGATCAGTAAAAATGGCCAATTACAAAAGATATTATACACGCATGTATATATGAATATAAATATATATATAGACATTAACGTGTATATATTAATATCTAGATATATACATAAAAATGCAGGACTCCTATAATGTTTCTGAACAAAATGGAACAGTTAGCTTGCAAACTTTCTGAAGTGATGCTGTCTACCTTTCTGGAATTGTCTACACTGTTGGGTTTTTATGGTTTTGTTTTGGTTTTTTTTACTGTGGGTTTTTATTTTAATTAAAAAAGCCCCACCCAAAAAAGGTAAAGTCACCTCAATTAAACAGCAAGGAAAGAAATAAGCATGATCTTAAAATGGATGCAGCAGATTCTTCTGAAGAGCGAGCAACATGTTGCAATCACCTTTCATTTTAGGGGAAGGGAGGGATTCCCTGCAAGGAACAGAGACGGGGAGTCGGGTGGGGGAGGGAAAAAAACCCAGCTCGTGGGTTTATTTTAGTTAAAAACTTCGCTTTCTCCTTGGTAAAGGAGGGTGTGGGGGCTGCGGATGGTGGCTGGGTGGCCGTGGAGAGGGCTGTGGCGGGCGGCTCGCCGAGGAGGAGGAGGAGAAGGAGAGAAAAAGCCACACAGAGGAGAAAAAGAAAATGGCGCAGAGACTAAGTCCGGACCGCCGAGACGGCGACTTTCCAGCGAGGAATCGGGGCGCAAAGGGGGCTCGAGACAGCCCGGGAGGGGCTACGGGGAGCCTGCGGAGCCCCCACAGGCGGCAGCGGGGCTGCGGGGGGCGGGGGGCGGCGGGAAGGGCCCGTTTTTGGCAGCCGGATGGGAACAATGGGGCCGGTGAGCGCGGAGCCGGGACTTAGTCTCTGGGGCGCCATGTCTGCGAGGGGCCGCACTCACCGTTGGCTCGGAAATCCGCCTCGATCTGCGGGGAGAGCACACAGGGACACACCGTCACCAACCCCGCGCTGCCTTTTCAGGGGGCGTATTAATTTTTTTGGGGGTGCTTTGTATTTTTTAGAGTGCTTCTATTTTTTTGCGGGGGGGTTATCCTTGAGGGGGCTTATTTTATAGGGAGATGCACTGGGTTCCCCCCCAGCCTCCCCCCCCCCATCCCTTCTCGTTTTCAGGGCATTAAATACCGAAGGAGAGACAACCGTGCAGGAGGGGGAAAGTGGGGACACTGTCGTCCCCCCCACTCACAGAGTGAGCCCCCTCCCCCCTCCCCGAGGGCAGCCAAGGTGCCCAGACACCCCCTCCCCGTGTCCCATACGGGGTCACCCATAGGTCCCCGCTGTCCCCCCCGGACTCCCGGGTGGGTAGGAATGGGGTTAGGGGGTGTGGGGGACAGTAGAGTAGCGGTGCCCAAGGTGGGGTGGGGGGTGGGAGGATGTTGTTTGGGAGTGTCCTGGAGGAGGGGGTGGGTTGGGTGTCATCGGAGGACAGGGTGGCTCGGGGTGCCCCCCGGGGGGGGTGGTGGTGGATGGGGGTGCCCTGGGATGGGGGGCCGTGGGTAGATGGGGGGGTGCTTTGGGGGGGGCACAGACTGGGCTGACAGGGCTCTCCCAGACGCATGGGCTACTCCAGCTCCAGGGCACGGCTCCCCCTAAAGTGTAAAAGGGGGGGGACGGTGCGTCAACCAGGACCCCCAGGGTAAAGCCCGGGAGGGGGGTGCGAGGGGCCGGGGGTCCCCGGGGAGCGTGCGGCGGAGGGGGCGCTCACCTGGGAGTCGTTGTGCAGCTGGTCGCCCGCTCATGCCGGAGGCCCGAACGGGAACGGAGCGGGCGCAGAGCAAGAGCAGAGCTGAGGAGAGCGGACACGCGCGGAGCGGGGACACT